>JAQFVV010000011.1:600000-794159 GCA_028023455.1 Epiperipatus broadwayi | reverse complement strand
AGCGTAAGCCATTAATCATGAATATATAAAATTATAAAGGATTACTTGTAATATTTATTATATTACAGTATTGATGACCACTTTATAGAAAACAATATATTTCATGTTATATTGAACTTACCTCAAATTCACAAATAACTCAGACTATCCAAAGAAAATAAATTCTAAAACATAACCATTTGTTTTCCTGCTACAAACAGAATTCTCAAGGATAAAGGCTAAAGATAACAACAAATTTATACTAAATATTACCCACAATGCCACTTACATCCTGCACACTCTTAATATTAAAAGAACTTTTAAATAAGTTAGTTACTTCAGAATCTTATATTTTTAATAACAAAGATTCTTTAATTCTTCTTTTTATTTCATTTCTTTCAATGAAGTCAATCTTAGCCTCATCAAAACTGTGTGACCTGCATTTTTTTCATGGATTTCTTTCACTTAAGATTAAAAATAAATATCTCAGTTCTGCTTTATACCATGACAGAGATACAGGCCACACAATTAGTTATAGTGCGGCTAAGGTTGTCTTCTTTGAGAGAAATGAAATTACAAGAATTAAAAAATCTTTGTAATTAAAAATTTATAATTCTGAAACAATTTACTTATTTAAAAGTTCCTTTTATATTAATGGTGTGTGGTATGTAAGTGTAATTGTGGGTAATGTTTAGTATAAACTTATTTTTTAGTTCTTTACATTTGAGAAATCTGCTTGTAGCAGGGAAACCATTGATTGAATTTTAGAGTTTACTTTCTTTGGCTAGTCTGGGTTAGTTGTGAATTTGAGGTCAGTTTGATTATTTTATTGACTAGTTTAGCTTTACAATTTTAATGTTCATCTTATATATATAATACTTTTAATGGATAATTTTATTAGAAATATTTAATGTATAGAATTATTCATTTATAATTATAATTACTTAATTAGAAAGCACTCAACCTAGAACAGTAGCTAATGAAATCCAACTGCCCCAGTCAACTGTCAGGCTGGGGCAGATGGCTTTCATTAGTTACACTTGAGTGCTTTCTAATTGAGTAATTATAAATTTGGGGCAGTTGGCTTTCATTAGCTACCATTCTAGGTTGGGTGCTTTTTAATTGAGAAATTATAAATTTGGGTCAGTTGGTTTTTATTAGCTACTATTCTAGGTTGGGTGCTTTTTAATTGAGTAATTACAAATGGATATCTCCACACATTAAATATTTTTATCTAAAACACCCATTAAAATATTATATTATAATACATAACCTACCAGTGGAGGTTTTATTATAATAAATAAGAAAATTGAAAAGTTTACTATACTTTGCTGTATTTATACATTTGTGCTATTTCCATCATCTAATATTAAGTATTGAATGTCTTTAAAAAAGTGTAACTTTAAAATCTTCCAATTACATTAAACTATTAGTAATGGCATACAGGTTAGTGTATGCAGAACATTTTGAGAGATATTATTCTCCACTCTTCGTTAGATGTTTCTGACACCACCAGTGGCAGTACTAGCATGGGAATTAAACCTTTACTCTTAGATTCTTGAATACTGAATTTTAAGGTAACACTGTAACCAGCTATAAATGTAATCTGCAATGTTTTAATCTCTATATTAGATCTAGAGTGGCATTCAAAAAAAGTTCCTACTTTTAAATGCAATTAGTCTGACAGTTTCATCTTAATTCTTGGCCTGGGACAATTGACTTTCATTAACTCTGTTTAGGTTGAGTGCTTTCTAATTGAGTAGTTATAAATGGATAGCTTTACACATTAAATATTTCCATATATATATATATAACATAAAAAAATTGATTTAAATTAAATTTACACATTAAATATTTCCATATATATATATATAACATAAAAAAATTGATTTAAATTAAATTTGAGATATATATATTACTCTAGGTCGATATTTTTAAACTTTTGTTCAAAGTTATTAAATTTTATAACTAAAATTGTTTTCTTATTTTACAAAATACTAAAAATACTAAATTCATTTTACTTTCAGCAATAACTTTTAGAACTTTAAAATTATTTACATATAGTAAGCAGCTAAAAAACATGTCACATGATTACTTTTATATGCACATTTACTGAGTACAATAAGAGTACATCAACAAAATAGGAAAGTGTTTAGGGAGGGGAGTAAACTGAAGAGAAGAACCTCATAGTCTGACATCTCTCAAGCCTGATCATATCTGATAGAAAACAATATTTGTTCACAACTTCTTATTGTCTTAAAGTTTTTAATGATTGTGTTTAGTGTCTTTTGTGAGTATTGGTCATACAAAAATGTAGATTTATAGCACTAGAGTTAAAAAAAATGAAAGTGATAAAGCTAATAACAGGAAAAAAACTCTGAAAAAAATGGTAGCATATAATTATGAGGTTAACCCAGAGTAGCCAATTATCACATGACCACCATTTCTTATGCTTGTGTATAACTGTTTTAAAGCAGGAAAAACTCACTATACATATTGCCACACACAGCAGGATAGAGTAATCAATGGATGCCAGAAGGCTTTTGCATAAAATCCCCATTTAGTGCCTACTCATCCCAATATTCCCAGACTAGTTTCTGGTTGTTTTAAAACAGTTATACACAAGCATAAGAAGTGGTGGTCATGTGATGTTTATTGGCTTAAAACCAATCCTGCCTAATAGAATAGTGGTGGCTATGGTTATTAAAGAACCAAAGACACCAAAAATGTATGGGTACTGAGCTGAGTTCAGACCCATATGACTATATAAGCTAATGAGCTTGGATTGAAAACATTAAGGTATTTTCAATTTAAGACTCATAGTTTTGTAGTTAAGTGGAGATAGAAGGTGGTTTCTGGAGGGTTACATTAGATCCTAAGATCTAGATGCAGTGCTCTCAGATCCAAGGCTGCTCACTGATGAAGGCCACAAGCCAGAAACTAGTCTGGGATATTGGATGAGTAGGCACTAAATGGGGATTTTATGCACAAGCCTTCTGGCATCCATTGATTACTCTAGCTTGCTGTGTGTGGCAATACGTATAGTGAGTTTTGCCTGTTTTAAAGTAGTCAATTATAAGATAAAGAAACTTTTCATGTATCTCTTTCCTTGATTATAATTAACATTTAATATGTGTATTTGTTTTTAATATATATAAATAATATTAGTGGTAAACAGTATATTAATTCATTAATAGTCATCTATAAATAAATTTGATAATCCTAACTTCAAAAATAAGAAAGATAGAAAATAAGTGCTAAAGATGAGTTTTAATGATGACTATATGAACTAATATATAAATCACAAAACATCCATACATACTTCCAGATATTTTTTTGCTTATTTATTTGACATCTTGCTATGAAGTGGTTTTCTAAACTCTTCTGAAATAAACCATGTATTTTAATATCAACACTGAATCAATGCCAACATTTTCCATAAAATATTTTTTACCTTTCTACTATATTAAAAATCCAATTCAATTAAGTTGTATTTGTATAAAAGTAGGTTCATAAGCCATCAGTGTAATTGATCTCAATAATAGTAGTTATTAAGTCTCTTTCTAATTGTTTTATGTATTTTTATAATTGTAGATTCAATATCATCATATTCATAAAACTGAAAAGCAAACCATATTTAGAATGTTATAGAGTATTATTAATCAAACTTTTTGTGGTTTTTATTCTAAATTAATAGAAAATTGATGACTCGCTTTCGAGCAATAAATGTAGAAGAATTAAGTCCTAGAAATAACTAATTTAGTTGTAGCAAATAGAAATCATTATGATGAATAATCTCTTATTTTCTTTAACTTGTTAAAATCAAAAGCATCACATTGAAATCTGTACTGAGGACTAATATCCAAATCTTCAACTTGTAAGATGCTATGCTGAAATAACTAAATTCATACATAATTTATAGAAGTTTTTTGGGGGGAAATTTCCTAATAGTGCTTGAAGAAATGATCATGCTTATGCAGTAAAACATTATTTATTATCAGCAGAGTTTGCTCTCTATCTCTTGGATACTGTCAGAAGATAAATATCTCTAAAATTAAAGTTTTTTACAAATGTGTCAATCATCATTAAAATACATTTACAAAATAATAGAGATTAGACCAAATTCGTGAATCTAAGACAGACAATCTATCATTTATATAGAGAACTTTTTAAAAAGATAATATTAGAAAACAGGTCACCAAATTTTAGTTACGTTTATATTATTCAATCCCCACTGCTTTATTTTGATCTATATTTTTTCTTTATTATTATTATTTTTTGTTTTGATTTTAAACAGATAAAAGTAGTACAATTTTTTTACTGGTTCCAATTTTTATTATTGCAGTGCCTTTTCGCAGTTGAGAGCAAATTCTATTTTGCCAAACGTCTAGATATGTATATACTTTTATTAATATTTTGCACAGTTGTAGCCTAAGAACTATTTCTTTTACTCATAAAAATTTATATATATGTGTGTGTGTGTGTGTGTGTATAATAAAATAGAAAATCATAAATCACTAAAATAATAGTAAAATAAACTTATATTTAAATTCTGTCAAATCATGATTTCACTTATTACCCATTGCACAAATAAACATACATTCTCAAGTAAAAGTCAACTATATATAACATATATACATATACTAGTATATATATATAATTATGGCCTAATGCGCACTATTCATGATAAATGAAATAGAAAATCATATAACAGTGTACTAGCCGAAAAACAAAATTTTACTAAAACAATCTAATGACCATGAATTCATCTGTTAACAAATAAACATTCTCAAATAAAAATCAACTACATGCAAATAACATATATATATAAACAAAATAGCCTTCTAGTAATTCATTTTACAATCCAACCACTTTAAAAGAATATATTCATGAAGGTGATGGGCACTGATTCAAGATTTATTGGCGTTTTTTTGATTCTTCTTTTTAATTCCTTTTTTAAAAATAAAAGATAACCTCTACATTGTCAGATAATATTTTTATGACTTGTATTCAGTTCATGAATATATAAAGCTGAGTTATGACACCTGTATTTAACTCTATTCTTATGGACTTTACAAATTTTGCAACTGCAAGAAAATTTATAAACTGTACTAGAAAGAGATTTGCTTATCAATTGTCTGTTTTGATCTACTTAATAACAGATTTAAATCCAGGCCTTTCTTCTATGCCACATTTAATTAATTTATAAGGATGACTTAAATAAAATAAAAAACTTTTTGTTCTCACTAATAATTACATTTTTATTAGTATCAGTCATATAGATATTTTTATTAAATATAGTATTTTCTAATAAATTCATGATTATAATCTAAATCAATATAATTTAGAAGCAAATTGACTCTTCTGAATATATTATTAAGCTTTCTACTTCTATCACAAAAATTCAATAAAGAAGTTTTCTTATGAATAAAAAATTGACAATTATCCGGCTTTATCATATCTCTTAAATTTTTTTTATTTCATAAAATGACCACAAAATAAAACATTATCAACACCTAAATCTAGACATTTTAATTAAATAAATTTAAAAGTACTCCCCTCAATAATAAAAATAGAATTTGAATCAAAAGCATCCAATCTAAAAAAAAAGTCTTCGATTTATCTTTCTGAATAACAAACAGACAATCATCAACATATCTAACAAATAATTTTAAAGAAACAGAAAAATGATTAATAACACTGTACTCTAAAAAATCAATACAAACAGATCACATGAAAGGAGAAATAATATAAGTAATAACCATCCATTTCAAATCTTATAAAACACATTATTACCAATAACATGGAATCCACTAATAATAATAATAATAATAATAATAATAATAATAATAATAATAATAATAATAATAATAATAATAATAATAATAATAATAATAATAATAATAATAATAATAATAATAATAATAATAATAATAATAATAATAATAATAATAATAATAATAATAATAATAATAATAATAATAATAATAATAATAATAATAATAATAATAATAATAATAATAATAATAATAATAATAATAATAATAATAATAATAATAATAATAATAATAATAATAATAATAATAATAATAATAATAATAATAATAATAATAATAATAATAATAATAATAATAATAATAATAATAATAATAATAATAATAATAATAATAATAATAATAATAATAATAATAATAATAATAATAATAATAATAATAATAATAATAATAATAATAATAATAATAATAATAATAATAATAATAATAATAATAATAATAATAATAATAATAATAATAATAATAATAATAATAATAATAATAATAATAATAATAATAATAATAATAATAATAATAATAGCAAATCATGAATAAACTTAATTTTATCTGCAGAAAAATATTTTTGTTTTTCTAAAATAGAAAAAAATACATAATACATTTTATTAATGTGTTTTTATTATTGTTTCTATTTTGGAGACATGAATATTTTTCTGTAAATAAGGTAAACTATTATTTATGGTTTGCTATTACTAATAGAGAGTTCTATGTAATTTATGTATAATAAGTATTTTTAAGATTAGAGAGGGATGGATTTCTCCTTTAGTATTTAAATAAAAGTATAGTACATATACATAAACTAGAAGTAATTAGAGAAGTTTTGAACCCAAACTGTCATGCTCCTTTTAATGTGCTCTGTGTGTATTTATTTTTTTAATGAATAGTGTTATTAATAAATGTTCTGTTTCTTTAAAGGTATTGGTTAGATATGTTGATGATTGCTTGTTTCTTATTCAGAAAGATAAACTGAAGAATTTTTTGATTGGTTGGATGCTTTTAATTCTAGTACTAATTTTACTATTATTGGAAGAACTTTTAAGTTTATTAAATTAAAATTTCTAGATTTAAGTGTTGAGAAAGTTCATAATGTTTTATTTCATAGTCATTTTATTAAACAATGAAATTTTAAAAATATGATAATGTCAAACAATTATCAACCCTTTAATCATACAAAAATGTATTTATTGAATGTTTGTTATAGGAATAGAAGGCTTAATAATTTCCAAAATAATGAATTTGATTCTAATTATATTGATTTAGGTTATAATAATGAATTTATTAGAAATATTATATTTTCTAAAATTATGTATAGGTCTGGTTTGTGACAATAAAGTATTAATTTCTTTACTATTCAAGTTATCACTTTATAGATTTGTTTATAAGAAGTGTCATAAATTTATTGAATGGTATAAAAGTGATCTGGAAAAAAGTCCTGGATTTAAAATCGTTATAAAATAGTTTATGCCAATTAACTAATAGAATATCTGTTACTGAAATAGATTAGAAGATTCTTTGTCATTGTCATAATATATATATATATATATATATATATATATATATATATATATATATATATATATATATATATATATATATATATATATATATATATATATATATATATATATATATATATTATTAGGCAGGATTGGTTTTAAGCCAATGAACATCACATGACCACCATCTCTTATTCTTGTGTATAACTGTTGTTAAAACAGGCAAAACTCACATACATATTGCCACACACAGCAAGCTACAGTAATCAATGGATGCCATAAAGCTTGTGCATAAAATTCCCATCTAGTGCCTATTCATCCAATGTCCCCAGACTAGTTTCTGACTTGTGGCCTTCATCAGTGAGGAGCCTTGGACCTAGAGCACTGCACCTAGATCTTCATCTTTTATCTCCATTTAACTACAAAACTATGAGTCTTAAACTGAAAACACCTTAATGTTTTCAATCCAAGCCCATTAGCTTATATAGTGATATTGGTCTGAACTCAGTTCAGTACCCATACATTTTGGTGTCTTTGGTTCTTTAATAACCATAGCCACCACTATCTTATTAAGCAGGATTGGTTTTAAGCCAATAAATATCACATTGCCCCCACCACCTCACAAGCCAGAAACTGTTGTTATACACAGCCAGAAACTAGACTGGGGATATTGGATAAGTAGGCACTAGATGGGGATTTTATGCACAAGCCTTCTGGCATCCATTGATTACTCTAGCTTGCCATGTGTGGCAATACGTATAGTGAGTTGTGCCTGTTTTAAAATATATATAGGCAAAAATAAATTAATTTTAATGAAAGAATAAAGTTTATAAGAATAGAATTAAATATAACTATCAAAACAGCTTTGTATATTCATGAACTAAATGCAAATCATAAAAATATTATTTGATTATATAGAAATTATCTTTATTTAAAAAAAAATTAAAATATAGAGTCAAAGAAACACTGATGATAAATCATCTTGAATCTGTATCACTCAATCTCATACCTATTTTGTTTTGAATGTATATGTTGTTTGTATCTTGTTGAATTTTACTTGAGAAGGTCTATTTGTCAGTAGATGAAACTATGGTTATGGGAGAATTTTAGTAAAAAAAATGTTCACTAGTATTGGAATGTTATATTTTCTATTATATATATATGTAGTATATATTTATTGTGCAGGTAAAAATGCATAAAAATGCTTGCCGTTAGATTATTATAAGTAAAATTAAAAATTAAAAATAAAGTTCGCAAATAAAAAAATTTGTTTTAAAAATTAAAAATTGAAAATTAAAAGTCATCTAAACTTTATATATATAAAATCGCACAGATGAAAAATTATTTTAAAAAAAACTATTAAAGAAAAATAAAGTATTTTAAAACTAAATTTTCAGAAAAAAAGAACAAAAGATTTAAAGATAAAAACATATCTTTAAAAAGAAAGTACAAATTTAATTAATGCTATTGTGTAGAATGGAAATGATTATTTTCAATTAGTTAAAGAAAACTAGTCCTTGGGCATCTCAAAATGTATAATTAAAGGTCAGATAGGAGAGAAAAAACAATAGGAACAGAATAACCAATAAAAGAAATCCCTCAGGAAATGGACCTCAATGAAAAGATCATCATCATCATGACCTAATGTCCACTTGATCCGAAATTTTAATATAAAAGGAAAAGTTTGGAAATACATTATGAGAATATAAAGATGTGATAGAGAGAGGTGTGATATGTGTTAAGTCGGAGAGAGTTGAAGGAGAAGGGATTGAAAGATGCACTTTCAATTCCTTCAGTTTTTCTATAAAAAAAAAGAAATGACATTATTTTCCCATATTGCAGACCACAGGATATCAGGGCCCAGAAATAGAATACCTGTAAAGGACCTCTGGATGAATCAATAAAATGGCCAACAGCATACCAGTCTTCCCAAGACATCGGGACAATTAACACTGGATTCCAAATGGCAAGTAACTGTTAAAGATGAACTTTTTTTAAAAAAAAAAGAACTATATATATAACTAATGAACATTAATTCTAAAACTTTCCAGTATTTGAAAACAGTAAAAACTCTAAATTCTAAACTTTTCAATATTTAAATAAAAATAGAATTTCCTATCTGACTAAATTATTTATTAATTATTTTTATTGAATGTATTATTATTATTATTTTTAAATCATTTCCATTAATTTACTTTTTCCATTCTTTTAAGTTTTTATTATGATTTTTTTGTTTTTTCTGTTAAGCTAAACTTTTAATTAAATCATCTTAAATTTAAGTCAGGCAAGCTAAACTTTTAATTAAATCATGTTAAATTGAAGTCAGGCATGAATGGCTGCATAGATTTGTAAAGTTATATTAGTTTAATTAAGGGAGGGTAAATATTAGATTATTTGTTTTGTAGTTAAATTGGTTAATAGATTGGATATATTGGTGTAATTAGTAAATGTAGTATGAAGATACGCTACATGCAGGATCACATTATATGCCACACTTGGGAAAAATAAGTCCCATTTCATACTGGCCATTGGAAGCAGACATATTCCCTGCTCCTTGGATCACCTTTTTAGCCTATGGAATGGGATAGTAAGATGGCAAAAAGGACCACAATCCCTTCCTATTGAGTTTTTTTTTTTTTCTCACCAGAGAATGTAACATTTCTGTACTGGACGAGAGACAATTTTTTTCTCTATAACCATACTGTTCAGATGTGCATTCCTGACAGTATGGTATTGTGCTGTTATATTCATGCTACATTGAATACATTGATATATCAGATAGATTGGTGTTGGTTTGACTGCAACCTTTTGGCCCAAGGTTAAATAAAGGATAGAATATTTTCTTTTCAAATGCAATCTATGTAGTCTATTCATACTCAACACTCAAATAAAATATTATTAAATTCATCTGTGTGAATTACTAAAATAAAAGTTAAAATGTAAATTAAATTCTAAAGTAAGTTAAACTAAAATTCATAATTCTAAATTTTATGTATATTTAATAAATGATTGTGTGTGTTATTTTATTACTGGCAGTGGCTTCTTTTTTTTTTAATATTGAAAATATATTTTAGTAAGAATTTATATTTTATAAATCTCTGCATCTCACTGAGCTAGTGGCATGGGCTGACGGTTGTAATAAAATATATATGTAAAAGTTGGATCTTAATGGTACGTATCTGCCTACTATATAAATTTTCCAGGTTCCAATAGCCTAGTGGCACCCTTGTTTGGCAGATACGTAAAATTCAAATGACCTTCCCCGACTTTTATAATATATATATATATACATGATGGTTAGTTCATTAGTTAATTAATTGGATTCTTACTGCCTTACCCAGGGAGCTAGCCAGTGGCTGGACATTTATGAATAAGCTATGATTACTCTTCTCATCCCTTCCAACATAATTCTTATGCCCGCATAAGACTGGTGCATAGAGTCAGAATAAACTGATGTCCATAAATATGCTGGGCAGGAAATATTAATACTTGGAAAGTTGAAAATTTTTTATATACTAAAAGTAAATGTGATGCTCTCACAATCTAAAGATGGCAAATTTTTATGATAATATGAATAAAATGTTCCCAGAATTTTTAGTTAAGTGTTTGTTGTTGTTGCTCTTTTTTTGGCTTCTCACTGGCATATTTATTACTGAAGTGATAAGTCATGATATCTTCTTGTCAATAATTCACTTTTTTATTTTTCTTATTTTTAATAAGACAAACAAGTTTTATTAATCAAATTTTTTTTTTACTAGCTTGGAAAACACGATTTTTAAAATTTAACTAAATATTATAAAGTATATCTTAAAAACAGACAAATACCATGGTATATAAACTATAAAAGGTAGACTTTTTAAAAAATAGCAAATGCATGCAAAAGTAAAAAAGAAAAAAAAGAGTGAAGGGAACTATCTACTTATGATAATGTCAGAAGAGAGACTAGGTTCCTTGCTCTCTGTTTTTAATTTTTGAAATTTTATTATAAAACAGTCATTGTAATTTCCTAGATAGAGTTAAAAAAAAAATAGAATCCTAGGACTCAAAAGGTAATAAACAAAAGAAAGTTGAAGAGAAAAGGTCCTGTTTTATATTAACAATAAGAAGAGAAATGGAGGAAATACATAATTTAATAATTGACTCAATGACATTTCTATAGGTAAGAAGAGTAAAACACTGGAACAAAAAATGATGTACTGTTTCTTCAGACTTATAACAAAGAGAGCAAAGGGGGTCACAGTTGCTGTGTCTCCAACTAAGAGTGGGTCACCAGTGAACAAATACATGTAAAAGAACTCAACAAAATAACAGTAATATTTTATGCAATAGTAATTTAAATACAAATTTGGAAGAAAAATAAATAACTACTCTACTGATCTTTAATGCTAGTATACAGTTTGAAATTGATAGAGCTTAAGTCCAGTTAATTATTTGCCAGTAAATACTATTTACACAATTAAGGAAAAGATATTAATTATTTTGTCTTCACTATTATCTATAGGCCTTAATATATGGCACTCAGTGAGCCTCTTGAGACATTTTAAAATAATAATAAAACTGTGGCGGTCTGTTTAAACACTAATCAGCTTAGTGACATTCAGGAGCCAAGTTTCTGGGAAACAAAATCCTTTGATAATGATCTACTGCTTTTAGACTTGTGGACACACTACTAATAGCAGAAACCACAGAAAAATCAATAAGTCATTTTTATCTAGCTGTTTATATCATCTCCTCCTTTGTTTCTCTTATTTTTTCTGGAGCAAATTATTGGGGCTGAATTAGTTTGAATTATTAGTTTGTTATCATACAAATAATTCCTTATCTTTAATTACACAATTCATTATTTTCTTAGGAATTTATTTCCGTATCTACTAAGTTTTATAATTAATTAAAATTTCTGAATACCTTTCCTTATAAGGTGATTTATAAGCTTGATTTTATGAATCAATATATATATACGAGTCAATGTTTGTTTAAACTACATTCAATTGTAAAATGTTTCTTTTCAACGATTTATTATTTAAAATTAAAGATTAAACATTCTTTAATATTTTATACTCCTCGCCCTTACTTCAGAAAACTTTATAATTATATATAGTCATTGAATCTGTCTGGTCTCTGTATCTGATATCTGGATCTGGGTGATCTGTGATGATTCTATTTCCTGTTCCATCATTGCAGTTTCCATGTTGCCACTTCCCGATTTTTCCTCTTCATTGTCACTCCCTGGTGTTGATTCTGCAATGTCATCTTGTTTTATTTCCATCTATTGTCATAGGCACTGCTAATTGACACTCTTCTTTGAGTCACTGATGGATATGATTTACATGTCTTTTACATGAACTTCCATCCAGGACTTGTATGCATTCTATCGTCTTTGTTAACATTTCAGCAATTATTCCTTTAAACCATTTCTTCTGGATTATATCTCTAACTCAGACTTTGTCACCTGTTTTGTATATACTGTCTCTTCTCTGGTCTGCTATTTGTATTTCTTCATCTTTGTCACTCTTTCTTACCAGATGTACTAGGACCTAAAAGCAATAATTTGCTTCTGGGTTGCCTTCCCATCAGCAGTTCTGCCAGATAATTTCCTGTTGCAGTTAATGGAGTAGTATTGATGCAGCATCACATTATATATTGCTTGTTGTATATTTATGTTATTTGACTTCTTGGGGACTTTTTTAATTGTCTGTACAGCTTTCTCATCAAGGTCATTTATGATACAAGGGTGTGTGTATATGTGGTAAATCCTGTGCCATTGCCAGACATGATGGTTTCAGATAGACTGTGGCAAAAAAACATAGCATTTAAATTCTGAATTGTTCTTTTTGTACAACCAACTGCTTGCTTGCAAGGCTGCTGCTGTAACGGTCAGAAAACGTGTGACTCGTAAACATAGTGCAGAATTCGACCACCATACAGAACAGCAGCACCATCGAGTAGTGAAGTCACCCGTGGTACTGAGTTCGAACATAGTTTATCGGTTCCACAATACAATCCACGAAACAATGCATCTGATGTGACATTAGTAAATATTTCCTTAGGCTCGGTGGTCAGGGATATGCAAAAGACTCATGATTTTATTCTCGAGTTAGCCAATAACCAAACTAATATTAATTAAACATTCATATTTACATAATCGAGGAAATATTATATAGAATGGGTATCGAATAAATGAAACGTAACTGCAGACATATAGTTTAAAATTATTTATTAATACATTTTAATAAAACAATCATTTACTAATAATATTTGTGGATTTAAAGCTTCAGTAGCGGGATTTGCGACATGATGATATTTTAAAGAATACATTGATTTATTTAGACATTATTTTATATTGAGGATTTCAGTAGCGGTATTTCCGATACTGAAATGTTTACAAAAGGAATACATTTATTTGAAGGCGTAATCTAGCTACCTAAAATTCTCGAGTGAGTATTTCTAATGCATGCCTTGGGGAATTTATACCTTTGCAATGCAAGAGTCTAAAGTAAGATTTAAGAGTAATGGCAGACATATATTTATTTAATTAAAATATTTATTTATAACTAAGGGCAAACATTTATTTGAGAGTGAATTATGAAGATAATGCAGAGGCGGAGTGATATATAGAATAATAAAATTAAGTAAAGGAACACATGGTACGCTTTAGAAAGGCGATATGGAGTGGCAGTATATTGAAACTACAATGCCGTGAATGGGTTTATAAGAGTATCGGGCTGGTCTCTGCCATCGGCCCGACGAAGTAAGGTGTCACATAAGCATAACCAGGGACAAGCGGTCCGTGTCGCAGTTTTGCCGGCTGGCTGCATGACATTGTCAAGTCCTATGGGAGCACCCATTATGCCCGCTTGTGTAGGACGACTGGGGTTAATTTCAACCCTGAAGAATCCGGAAATTTCACGGCGGAATGGGTCATCGCGTCTCTAAAATGTAACACATGTATAATGTACAAACGATTAGGATGAGATTTAAATAGATTTCTAACTTGGTCCTACATTATCAACATTTATTAAAGAACGTTGACGACTCTCAAAGAAATGTAATTTTCTGGAATTATTCATGATGATTTAGTAAATACAAAACATATATATAAATTGGGAATTATTACAACTAATACGTCAGCCATTTGCAAAGTTGTAGACCCCTGCATTACAATAAGTGAAGCATTGAATGCGTGTCGATTCATATGAAAGTTAAGTTATTAAAGAAAGTAAATATTAATGAAAATTTGACACGCATTCATTGTTTTAAACGATCATAGATTTAAACTTTGAAAATAGAAACAATTGTGAGCATGCAATAATTAAATAATAAATATAGATAAAATGTAGATTTTAGAAATACGCACCCCAGATAGTGAGGTAAGCTAGATTATTAGAGAAATTTACATATTAACTTAATTATTCAATTTAGTTATACAAATGGTAGTTTTTACATTTTATAATTTAGATAAGTAGTATGAAGAAGAGCTATAGCATATTATTAGAGTACTCTAGAGTTTGAACACAGACAGGTACCTGTTTTATAAGAAGTCCTCCGATTCCATTAGTTTAGCAGCAAAAAGTTCACGAGTGGCAAGTCTTTCTTGTATTTAGATATTTCATTTAATTTCACAACAGCAGCAGCTTTTTCATTTATTTCAGGCAGCAGATCTTCATGGTGAATTTATGACGGGCAATGGAAAGTTCAGCATCCGGTGGGCCATAACCCGATGGAGAATAATCTAGGTGCTTTACTCGGTCATACCTTGGCAGGAACAAATTATTTTTATATTTTTGGAGACTCTCAGTGATCGAGAGCAAAGCTAAAGTTTAAGTGAATGTCTCCAGCAAGTCTAAGATGGCCTCTTTTCTTATCTTGATCTTTCACATTTTTGTTAAGATATTTTTAGGTTCTACTTAATCTGCCCTGAGGATAATCAATGCATTTAGTTGGTTTTTAATTAAAGAAAGCTGCCGTTCTATTGTTTACATCTTACATTTACTAATTAATTTTGGGGAATTTTTCTTTAATTAATTTATTATCTATCACTGACCGATGCTTTTAAATTTCAAAACAAAAAGGGAACATAAGATTATTTTAACTTTTAATTAAATATTACATCAGATATTTTTAGAATTATTATTAAACGAAATTTAAACAAAGCAATAAATACGAACTTTATAATGCAAAATAAATGATTAAAATTATACATTTTTATATAACTAAAAGAAATCTAAATTATATTATTTTATCCCTATTTATTGCCTTTAATTTGAGATCAAAATGTGTGCGTGTTTATGCTGAATTCTACATATATTTATACATTTCTAAGATTGCTACACACACAATTCGATACCAAAAAGTTTAAATTTGGGTGGGATAGACCGGTCTGTGAGAGACGACAGAAAAAGGTGAAACTTAAGATTCGAATACGAATCTTACTGTTTCACTGCACTAACCTCTCGGCTAACAATGCTTGGCATAATATTAAATTTTTAATTAACAATTTCCCTCATTTACCAAGAATTATCTGTTCAACATTTTTTTTAATTTAGATAAGCCAGTAATTATTTACCTTCAATAGATTTACCAGAAATTTGTTAATCTATTAAGCTAATAATTATTTCCATTCAATTGATTTAATTAGATAAATCTGCATGTTTACAGATAACAGAATATTAAAACCAGAAACAAGGATTAATAAAAAAAAAGATTTTCTAAGAGTTTTAATTGAGAAAAAAAATGATATAATTAAGAATTAATAAAAGTTTCTTAAATTATGATTAAATATTATTCCTGTGATATAAATTTTAAACAGATTTGAAATAGTTTTAGTTACAAAGTTTCCCTTTTTTCAAACCAAATTAACATTGACTAAGTTTAATTATAAATGGAAACCATTATCAATGCATGCATATATATAATGCAAGCATATAAAAAAACACTTAAGAGCTGAAGTTAAGCTTGTGCTCTATCAACCATAAAATGTTTTAAGATTACTTAGATATTGAGATAGAAAAGTTTTATCACAACATATATGTACATTCATATTGTGGTCTCATATATATATATTGTGCCCTTGTCTGTAGGTCATAGGTAGGATAGAAAGGTCAATTATGAAAAAAATTTTAAATTTTAAGTAGTATTTAGGTGATATAAAAGTAATAATAGTTTTGTAATACAATTTTAAGCTAAAATACCTAATAGATCATAGTGTAATAAAGTATTTTAAAAAGTAAACAGTTAAATAAAGTTTTAATATCATTGCTTATGGTTGTGAAAGCTGGCCATACAAAATAACACAGCTATAGATAGTTAAAATTATTGTAATGATTTTAAAATAATATTTTCAGAATTAATAGTTCAAATAAATGAAAGATAATATTATAATTAGTCAAAATTAATAGGGTATATTTTTTTTAATAAACTTTAGGATGGTGAGAGTTATATTTGGTTCTATAAGTTTCAATTTATTTTCCAAAATTTTATAAAGTACGTTAGTTTTGATGATTTAAACCGAGACATAAATAAAAAAGAAATTATTTTATAAAGTTGATAGACACGTGATCGTATATTAAATGCCTTCACGCACACACACACTTGGTAGATAATAATAAAGTTTGTGAATTTAAAACTAGATATAATTGCCATCCATCATTAAAATTAAAAGTTAAAAATGTTATATATTGTCTTAATAATTATTTTAAAGATCAAAAAATAAGTTTATCAAACTATGATTTAATTTAATAATATTAAGTTAAAATAATATTCCAGACATTACGTCATAAATATTTATTTAAAAATACAGTTTATTATCCCAAAATAGAATGACTAATATTGTTCGCGCTAAAAACAATTATTGACCAATCAACGGATTTAAATTGGCAAGAAAAAAATCTAAGATAGACAGAAGCGGGAGACGGAATGTGAAAGTTGAAGAGGACGGTAACCTTTTTGAATTGCTTGTAACATCAAAGCTGAAAAAGTAGTTTAAATTTATAAATTAATAATTATTCTAAAGTTAGTCTATAACAGATAATATAATTTGTATCCAGAAAGATGAATTGCTAATTTCTACGTGATCTTACCGGTGGATTTATTCAAATTTGACCATTCATACTACAGTAAAGATGGAAATACCAAAAATAATAATTGAAATAATTATTAAAAGAAAAATGAATGAAAATTGTATAAGTTTTATTTTATACGTGCTCAACCAGAAACTAAGTCCTATAACTCTAAAAAATACAAAGAAGACGCTGTGTGAAAATATAAGAAAGAAAATATTTACTATTGAGAAAATCTTATGACGAACATTTGTTTTATAAATGCTTAAAACTAAGTCATATTTCTCTATGAGAAAAATCATAGTATGTGTTCAAATAAATATAAAGAAAATGAGGAAGAAAAATATGTTATGTTAAAGGAAAACATTAATTAAAAATATATAATTTCCAAAAGTAAAAAGCAGAAGAAAAGCCATAGTCCTGTATAAAGTGCTATATGAATTTACTAAAAGGAAACCTGGATTTTATCTTATCATAGAAAAGAGGAAAAGATATTAAAATGGAAGAAATATTATTTAAACAGATATAAAATTAATCACTAAAGGAGAAAATGGATCCATGGAAATAAAGAAAGATTTATTGAATTTTCTAAAATAAAGTACAAGATGCATCGAGGGAAAACCAAGCGCGGAAAAAAAAAACTAGCAGACTATGTAATGGAGATCTCAAGAATAAGTGGGAGAATATGAAGAAAACTAAAGATCATCGTCTAAGAAGAATTAATAAACATAATTAAAATTTTAAAATAAAACATTAAGGGACTGCAGAAAATAAAGTATATTTTTTTTATTTAGCTTTGCAAGGAACGATTTTCCAAGCGAGTGCAACAAAGATGTATCGTAAATATAATTTTAATATTTTTTTTATTGTATTTAAAGTATAAAATTTGAATTAGCTTAGGGAAACATATAAACATAAATTTTATAATAGTTATATTTAAAAATATGAGCTAATGGAATGAGAGAAATATTAATAAATAAAAATGTGTGTATGGAAAATTTTAAATACCTACTAGAAGTCCTGGAATGGAGAAGTTTACAAATACGATCCAGAGGATAGAGATCGTTGGTAATTTTAATATTATTGGTAATATGTAATGTAATTTTTTTTTTTAGGTCATCTATTAATGAATGAGGTATGAACGATGTTAAAAGTTATAAGTACACATTTCTCCAACATCAAACATATATTTGAGAGAGTAGTAAAACTTTAAAATGTGCATGCAATAAATAATCTAAAATAATAATAATTAATAAGTAACATATTAATTATGTGATTCTTTTGAATTTTATATTGAAAATATCCAAATAGTTTAGAACAATAGAGATAGAAATGTACGAGAAGTATAGTAAAGAATTTTCTTAAGAATAGCTGTATAGTTATATTAAAAATGAATTTTATTATTATTAGCAAAGTAGACAAAGAATTTGTCGATGTAATGTAGAGATGAATCTGAAGAAATCAATCAGATAGTGACTTGGGAGTACTGATATCAAAGGAAACCAAGAGGATGTTTTATTAAAATCTAAGGAATGAAATATGGGGATCATAATAATTTATGTGACCTCAGTATAGATAACATAGCCCTATAACTGAGCACATATATTCTGGACAGTGTCTTTACATATCTTTGAAACTTTCTGATGTGATGAAGCTGAAGAAATAGCTTTAGCATCCTTCCAATATTAGAGGCAGATAGACAGATAAAAGTCACTCCTCTATGGCGTCCATAAATTCACTGTGCCATGATTGTCTAAGTTTTATAAAGGATAATATCTTGTTTATTGTGATCTAATGCATCTATATCTTCGCTATCTTGATTTCATGGAAAATACATCGTCAGGGAGATAATTTTATAGAAATGATACATAAGATAGAAAGGAAGCTAGATAGTAGTCATGTAAGAATAGTTGTTTACTAGAGTAAAGTAGAATTGTATAAGTCCAAAGTGAAAGTATAAGTATTATAAAAGATGGAGAATCATATGATGTAATTTAAAAGAAAAAAGAACTTAAAACCTTAGAATTAAGTTTTAAAGCAATAATAAGGTTTTGGAATATTGCACGTGATATTTTAATAGAAGAGATTGTACATTTGTGTGACGAAATGATTTAAAATGTATATAAAAAAATGTGTATTTGTATATGGTGTGTGGATGACGATAATTGCTATATAAAGCTTGGGATAGGATCAATAATTTGACTGATAATTATTATATGATCGATGATAAAACTGAACATCAACTTGTCATAAGGATTAAATTCTGTAGGATTCCATACTAACAAGAATATAATTAGAATTTTGTAATTTTGTATAATTTTACATAAAAGTAAAGATTTTATAGAAATATAAACCTGCAATTATAGGGATATAAATGTCAATAGAAAATTTTAACAGATATAGGTTTGTGTATTAAACTAAGCTTAAAACATGTATCTGAAGATAATAATATTGTGAAATATATTTTTGTAATTATTAATGGTAAAAGGGTAAAATAAAAATTAGATAATAATAATGTTAAGACATCAACGGGTAGAAATAAAAGAGTTTGTAATAAGTAAATAGGGATATCCGCTGTAAATAATGTACAAATTGTTACTTGTTATAATGTTAATAAATTGTTATAAAATTTTATTAGTAAGCTTTGTGTCTTGGTTGTTGTTTTTCCTACACATGAAATGCATGAAATCACAACGCACGTTTATAATTAAACATATTTAAGGTTTTGCACAAAATAAATAAACATTAGAGATTTTAACAATTTATTCTATTTTATTTACATGATGAAATGAAAGAAGTATAATTAAAACAGATATGGTCATAACTTGATTGCCACAATACTTAAGTAAAATATATGCAAACGTTACCACATAACCTTTGATTATCGGATTGATAAATATTACCACGAAAATATTTAATACATCTTGAAAGAAAAGAGGATTGTATTACTCTATTATTGTCATTGGTATTATTAATTAGTTATTCATTACGTAGTGAACTATGACATAAAATTCCCTTATCATAGTTGACTATGGCAATATAAAATCAGTTTTAATTACAATTTATAAACCTGAGATTTAATTTAATTATTTATTTACTTATTGATTTATCTATTTGATTTGATATGATTAGATCAATTTAATTCTATTTTATTTAATTAATTTATTTTATGTGAGCTAGATTTTGTTTTAAAAAATATTAAGATATGATAAAAGTTTTAAAAGTCGTAAGAATGCTATTAGTCAATTATTTATGATAGTGTTCGTATGCCATTGGGATAGTATCTCAATGATCTCTCGTCTTGTACCTTTGTCATTGCTCCAGGTCTCATGGGAATAATAAAAGATATTTGTGTTGATTTATTTCATAGACACGACTAGATTTTATAAAATTCTGAGCTAGTAATTGTTTTATTTAAATCATAATAATAATGTTTGATAGACTGAGCTAAAGAACCCGGAATTATTATTAATGTTAATTATTATTGACCGGAAATAAATAAGTAACGAAAATCCGAAATAATTAGTATAAACTTGGCATGTTATTGTTATATATTATTATGGAGCAAGGATGAGGATACGGTGGAGGAGGTTATAATATATATGAAAACCAGTCCTCTGGTTGAAATATAATATTATTTATTGGATTTATAAGTCTTTTTTTGTTTTTATACATATATATATATTAATACCCTATAATAATAAATCTAGACATATAAAATAAAATTGTTATACAGGTTAAAAACTATAAAAAATGAAAATAATTTAAATGTGACTTTTTATATTAATTATACATTTATACCATATAATTCATGACTTTATATTCAATTTCTATTGTATTTAGTTTCAAAATTAAGTCACTTTAAAGGTTTCATATTTATTTATTATATTAAAAAAGTAATATCACAAATAATTAGTAGGATTAAATAAAAAAAGTTTAAAACCTCCATAAAAAAATTAAACAATATTAATATATAGGGTATATGAACACATACTTTCACATGATCCACCACTTTCCACTCCATCTCATAATACTGATATACTTAAACACATATATGTCAAAAAGATAAATAATCACCAATATATGTATTTCATGTGAAAGTCTGTGCTCATATACCCTACATATTACATATATAGACACAGGTATATAATAAGCCTATGTTTCAGTTATTAAACAATATTAGTATATTTTTAGATTTACTTTTTTTAAATAATGCTTTTAAAATGTATGCCTAAGCTATAATCTAACATTACAAATGATATAAAGTTGTTTTGTTTTTTGCCATATCAAATATTAGTATTGAAAACAAATCATTAGTAATATCCATTCTTTTCTACTCAGCAACAAAAAACTTAAAAAATTTTTTTTTTTCAAAATTTGAATTATAGAATAATTAAGTTCATTACCTTTGATGATTTTTTAGCAGTTAAAAATATATATTAAAGTCAAAGATAAGTGTTAAAGACAAATTAATCAAAAAGTCTGACCAGAAAATGATAGTTTTATCATAATTTTTGCTTAACTTTTATTTAATTTTAAAATTATCAAAAAACTTTTATTTAATTTTATCAAACTGTTTTAGTTTTTTTTTTCTTCAGATATCTTGATTAAAAGTTAATTAATGTTAGTTTTCTTGTAAAAAAAATAATGTGATGTTTTATTAATCTTCAAACCTGTATTACAATTTTATTTTAATAAGATCAATTTATATATACATACTATTTCTATATTTGCATTTTAAAAATTATACTATACTTATGATCAGAGAATAATCACTAAATAATTTTTTTCTGATATCTTTATGTTAATATCCTGCCTAAAATTGATTATCTTTTGAAGATATAAAAATAGAACAATTAGCATTATTACGCAAATTTTCTGATTTAATATTTTTTTAATTGACTATTAACTTCATAATTTATTTTTCAATAAGTCAATTTTATAAATAATAAAAGAAATATTTTTGAGGAAAAAAGAAAAAGTAAAATGTATTTCCTCATTGGTAACCGCTTATGCCTATTACAATATTAATGGTAATTAAACATCAAAATAAATAGATTGTGGGAAAAAGCCATATAATATATATTTACATCAAAATGATTATTAGCATACAATTTTTTTTTCCTCGATAATTTAAATTAATGGGTGGCAATTGTATATTACAATTAGTTAAACAACAATAGTCATTTGGACTAAACAAAAATTTGTTGAACTAATGTTATTGTCATCATCATTTTCATTATTATTTAAACTTTAATTCAATTTACTTAAATGCTTAATTAAGCTTTAATCTTTATGTAATATATTATTTCTCAAATCAGATAATTAGTCACACAAAATAATGGTTTGCAGAAAGTCTTTCAATAAATCAATGATTTTATTTAAATTATATTCTAAAAAATTATATAATTTATACATTAATCGATTTTTTTTCTTTATAATTACATAAAGAGTGATCTTTACGGTACGATGGTTAATGAATATATCTGATTTCTAAACAATTTTAAATTCAAATCTAGATAGATTGAACATTTTTTTAAAAAAGAAATAAAGCTTGTTTGCAAATTTTATTAGGCAAAAGCAATAAAACCATTCAATATTGATTTGTAATGATTTTCTCCTTAAATAACTAAGGAAGAGCGGAGGATCAATTGTTTTTTTTTTTAAAATAACTTCACAAGAAAGGAAGAGGGTTAAAATCTATATAATGCCATACCATAATAGTATTGTTTTAATATACTTTTATACATTTAGTTACTTTACTTTAATACTATTGTTTGTTTGTTTTTTATTGTTAATTTTGTTAGCAAATGAATGATTTTATTCTTATTTTTTGTATTAAGAAGTTCAGTATTATAATAACACAATTTTTGCCCATCCTTTATAAATATATAATAAATTTAATTCTATTTGCTAGCAGTAAATTAGACCATAAGCATTATGATTATCAAAAATTATACTAGATCAGTGGCATAATTATTTAAATCCTACAAAAAATAATTATTTTATAACTAAATTTAAACATCATAGCTAACAAATTAATAAAATTATAAATAGTCAGTATTATCACGTTGAATTAATTGTGCCAAATTTTCTGCATTCACAACTTTGATAAATCACTTTAGATAAATACATTATTCTTTTACACTATTCATTCATTAAACTAGAGATTATCTATAGCCTAAATCTCAGTAAAAGTTTTTAATTAAATATAAATTCATAGAATAATTCAACATTATCTTAAAACCCCCATTCCTCCATATATTCATGAGATATAAAAATATCTAAAAAAGACAACAAATATTTCTCAAAGTACATTTTATCCTGAACAAGTACTCATTAGATGGTCATAATCACAATCTCTTACACATAGCTTCAACATCTGTTCAGTATTTATCAATGCCAAATTATTACACTTTGATTTATAAATGCTGAATATTCAGTATAAAATGCATCTTGAGGGTCATTCGTCTTTATCAGATTTTTTATATTCATGGTTAGAATACATTAATTCTAGAAAGTGTGTTCTTATGCAACTGATTATTTAAAGAAGAAAATCTATAACATTTTAGCCAAAAAGTAGTGAAATATCTTTCACTATTTTCTATAGAAGAATGATAGAGAGGTTTCTGCTCTGAAATAGACCATTTAGAATTTTTTTTTCAAGACAAAAATTATCTTGATGTTAAGATTTTGTCTTTCAGTTGGAATTAAATAATTAGTACAAGAATTGATGGAGAAATAAAATGTTTAATATTTTTTATCTGAATAAACTCCATTTTATAAGTTAATAATGTAATAGATTTAATTAGAGGGAATTTGAACACAGACTTTCAAGCTACCTTTAATCATTTACTCCATCTTATACAACTGCCACACATGACCACATACATGTAAAAAAGATAAATGATCTCCAATATATGTATTTCTGAACCAGCATTCATCAGTTGGTCTAGGTCATCATCTCCCCCGCATGCACACATACACACACACATATATATATATAATCATTGCTCAGCTTAAATAAAATAGCAAATCTTTATATTTTAATGGGCCAGTTTCAATCTATTCCATCCTCCAACTCTTCAACCATTCATATCATTGAAAATCTGATGTTGGAATGTTCAAAGCCCTTGAGCATTCCAATATTATTGTGATACTCGTGTTGACTTTATGTCATTCTGACTCCTCATATGTAGAATCTTAACTCCATTTAAATACTCAGGAGAGGGATGGGCAGAATACAAGCTGAATTTGTAATATTTGAAGACAATTATAATCTATATGCATAAGCTTGATGTAATTAGAGGGGTTTTAAACATAAATATTTAAACTCCCTTTAATCATCCATTCTATTTTATACAATTGACACACATCCACATACATGTGATAAAGATAAATGATTTACAATATACATATTTCATGCTGAAGAGTTGGAGGGTGGAGTAAATTGAAGCCAGTCCATTAAAATATGAAGATTTGCTACCTTAATATAAACTGAGCAATGATTATGGTTCAGCACAAAATATGCATATTAGAGCTCATTTATCATTTTTGCATGTATGTGCTCATGTGGGTTGATTGTATAAGATGGAATCAATGTCTAAAGGAAGTTTAAAAGTCTATGTCTAAATCTCTCTAATTACTTATAAGTTAAGTTAATAGATTATACTTGTATTCAAATATTAATGTGATGGATGTTAAAAAATCATCAACAACGATATCATTCTGACTGTAACTAAAATATGTTAAAAAGTGTAAAAAACTATGACAGAAGTAAATTTTAAGAAATAAGATATATAAAAGGAGAGGGCAATCAGTCCCAACATTCATATACTCAGCATCAATAAGTTACACATTGTTTTATCATAAACTGAAATCTAATGATTAAGAGAGAATTCCTGAATCACATATATAAAATGTTTTGATTACAAGATTTAGTCTAATATTTATCTGAAAAGAATGTATTTATTTATTATTTAATGCAGCAGTGATAGTTGCAGTATCCTGTTCTGTGTAGCTTAGTGTAGAGGAAGTATCAGATTCCTTTCCTTCTAATTTAGGGTAGTGAAAAGTGAAAAACTCCCACTCTGACTGATTTAGTGAACTGGTGAAAATAAACTACTCTCATTCTGCATCATGAGAATTATAGCTTATACCCTTAGTGCAATAGTGGTAATAGAAGAATCTCATACTTTTTGGTTTAAAGCAGTGGTGAGACTGACAGAATTTCACCTGCATAGTCAATGTACAATGTAGTGATGATAATAGGAATTTGATTTACATGCTTTAGTGCAGTAGTGAGATTTGAAGACATTCATCATACATGCAAGTGTACAATAAAATGACAGACTTCTCCATATGATTTAGTGCTGTGTGTTGAATTAGAAAACTTTTGATCCATATGAATAGTGTTATGATGAGAGTGGCAAACTCTTACCTGCATATCTGCTCTCATTTGTACTCTGAATGGGTTAATGCTTTAATAAAAGTGCAAACTTCTGCCTAAATAGTTGAATGCATTGAAAATAGTGGCAGTCTCCTACATGTTATATAATACTGTGATAAGGGTGACTAATTTATATTCTGGATGATCCAATACCTTGGTGAGAATGTCAGAATCAGATTCTGAATCACTTATTGCTGAGGTAAGAATGATAGATTACATTTTGTGCTATAATAAAATGAAAACATCTACCTACATGGTTCAATGCAGCCAGAATAGTAGGAGTTTCTTATATGTTATTGACTATTGAGATGAAAGTGACTGATTTCCATGCTGGATGATCCAGTACGTTGGTGAGAAGATCAGATTCTGATCCTGATTGAGTTATTGCTCTGGTAAGAATGACCCTGTTTGGTCTAATAAAATGATAATAGCAGAAGATTCCCACCAAGAGAAACTTAGTGTTGTGGTAAAAGTAGCAGATATTTATCCTGAATGTAGAAATGCAGTGATGAGAGTGGCAGACACTTACTTGTGTAGTTTAGTGAAATGATGTGAGAGACAGACTACTATTCTATATAATTTAATGCAATGGTAGATTAAAATGTTGAAATGGTTAAACAATTCTGAATTTAAAACAGAATTTTATTATAAATTAAAACAGGGGTCGCCAACCCTATGCCCGTGGGCACCATAGTGCCTGCAAACCATTTTAAGTGTGCCCGCCACTATCTGAACACGATAAAAAATTATTTATCTGATACAAATAAATTTAATTTTTAAAATTTCTTATAAATTATTGTATTTTAATCAAATTGTAGGGCATATTATACTTTTATAGCGTAAAAATATAAATGTTAATTATATGTTAAAATTTTATTTTTGAAATAAATATTTTTTTGTACATTATGTGTATTATTAACAATATTTACATTGAAAAAATAAATGGTGCCCGCCACCTGGCTGGTATTATAGAATGTGCTCTTAAGTGCAAAAAGGTTGGGGACCCCTGCATTAAAACATTTAAAAAGATCTGAATAAATATTAATATTGTATTATTAGTATTCTGATTTTGAATTTAAAAAAACAAACAAATATGATTTATTTTTGAAAATCATTTTATTAATGCTTGTTTTCATTTCTATTATCTATTTTTAAAATCTTTAATAAGATTTCCAAATGTAGCTTTTTAATTAAAAGTGCTTTTGGAGAGATTAAAATTGTTTTCAATCAAAAGAGATATGAAAAAACAGTTTTTAAATTAGTGTTGTTGTCACCTCATTCCAAGTCTTCAAAAGGGTTGGTTAAAAAGATTATTTCAGTATGGCTTTAATATTTTGGGAAAGCTGAAAAGTCTGGTTATCAGTCTTAGCTAAATATATTTTGTAAGAGCTGGCCAGAAGGCTTGGCTAAGAATATTTTGAGAAGCAGAATAGCTAGCAGTAGTTAGCCAGCAGAATTGAACAGAGCTCCCATGAGATGTAGCTGAAGTCAAGGTGGGGGATCCAGAACAGTCTATTGGTTCTATGGATGAGTTTTGATTCACCTGAAGCCAGGCCACTTGAAATGAATCATTAGCATTAAATGATGATAGTTTGACAGCCTGTAGCTCATCAAGCCTTAGATAGAAGGGAGAATGCCAGCCATACCTGAATTACACTTTTCATTGATGAACAAAAGACCAAGCTTACCAAGAGAAAGCTTGAAGAATTGATATGCATATGCTGCTGTTTATCTATGTATGCAGAGAAACACAGATAAATGTATATATTAGCTGGTGAGTAATATTATATATTAAAAATAACATTTTAAAAAACAATTTTGCTTAAGTTAATGTCTAAAAATGAAGTTTTAATTGACAGATGCTATTATATTTGTTTGTTTTTTTTTAAAAAGAATAAGTGAAAATATTTAAAATTTATATTTTTAAATTTTTAAAATGTTCTAAATATTCAATCAACAATAATCTGGTCAAGATTGACTGTTATACTTTTTTTAAAAGAAAAAAAAAGAACTTATAAACTGATAC
The DNA here is from genome assembly GCA_028023455.1 of Epiperipatus broadwayi. Taxonomy (NCBI): domain Eukaryota; kingdom Metazoa; phylum Onychophora; class Udeonychophora; order Euonychophora; family Peripatidae; genus Epiperipatus; species Epiperipatus broadwayi. The sequence continues at coordinate 766,323 of JAQFVV010000011.1, read as the reverse complement.
TTTTTAAAAAAAAAGAAAAAGAAACTGTAAACTATTATGTGAATTTTATATACTTTCAATATTGAATTAATGAGAAAAAATATTATTGTAACAAATTATAATGGGTAAATGCTAGTGTGTGCCTGCAATTCAATACACACACATGTATCTTAAATGTGTATAAAACTGAACTTCACTTATAGATTTATGACAATATTAATAATAATATAAGTCTGGAGGTTTTAACTTTTATCAGTTGTCAGAAAAAAAATTGACTATTTCTTTTTTTAAAAAAAAGGAAAAAAAACTGTAATCATTAAAGATAGAATTTGATTTTATTAATACACATAAGTATGTATGAATTTAATGTATTTTAACTAAGGAATTAATGATGGAAAGTATAGTTTGAATAACTTTTATTATTGTGTCAAACTAAAATATGTAAATGTCAATGTGTACATAAATAGCTAAATGCACACACATATGTATTAAATCTTGTTCTATAAAAAGGAAAATGAATTTTTTCTGTTAACAAATATGATAGAAAATAAATTTTGTTTGTATAATTAATCAATTATTGTACTGCACATATTGCGCAGATTATGTTTATGTGTGTTTAAGTAAACCTAACATAGGTATTTATATTATTAAAAATATAAGATAAAAAGTTTAATAATGTGTTATTGTAGGACAATTTAAATATGTTCAGAAGTTACATGCACACATGTATGTGTGCATATATATATCATTGAGTGTCAAATAGGACATATATATAAAATTTACTCATTTTTTATTATTAAATGCCTGTGTGCTGTTTGGTTTTAAATAAACCTATTGAAACATATATCTAAATCAATATAATAATATAAATTTTGTAAATCATATATATGTAAATCATAATGTGATAAGTTTTTTTATTGTATATTAATCAGAATCTAAAGACCTTAATATCATTTTTTGATTGTTATTAATACACTTAAAGTCAATTGTTAAAATTGTATCAAATCATCATTTCTTGGTCACATAACAGTAAGGAGCTTGTGTTCACTGAGCTAGATTAGAATATAATGATGATATATGAATGGGGATGTATTATTATTGTATGGACATTTAGATGATGATGATAATTCTTGGGTTGGCATTAAGAGAATATTATTCAAAACTCCTGCACTACATTTTATTTAGTTTGATCTATTGGAAATTAAATCTATAGTTGGAGTACATTAATGGTACTAAGTGGCCAGAACATTGATTAGGAACAGCATGTTTTAATGTCCCAGCATTATTGTTGTTTTGATTATGATGTATTCTGCTTGGTTCACTTAAGATGGTACATCCAAATTAATGTTTGAATAATTGCTCCAAGCTGGCAAAGGCTCAATAATTTCCCTGGCCCACAGAAGACCCATTTCCAATCCAGTCACCAGGCTGACTTTTGATTTATATTTTTTATTGTTCAAATCCAGAAACAAGATGGCCTGTTGATTTATTGTATTGATTTTTGCTAATTATTCATGATGGATGGTTATTTCTAAGTATTACTTATACTTACTGATAATGCTGGTGGATGTATAGTTATTCATAGTTACTTTAAGGATTTAACTGTTCTGGTCTTTCAGAGATCCATTGATCTCATGCTCTCTTATAATATATAACATATACTTTATAAATTATATTTAAATACTAAGAATTACTTTAATAGTTAATTTTATATTTTGTATTTACTAGGGCATGATGATGAGTTTCCATCATCCCAGAGATGACTAGTCTTATTCCCTATCCCATTACTATATATAATAAAGTAAAATTGAATAGAAATAAAATCATGCAATAAAGAAACTTAGATAATAAATAGTTGTTTAATTAAAAAAATAAGCACATAAAATAAAACAGAAAAAATATATTTTGAAACAATGCTCTTGTTGTTTTTGATCTTTTATTTATAGTATTAGTAGGAGTAGAACTAGGAATAGCAGTAGTAGTAGTAATAGCAGTAGTAGCAGTAGAAGCATCTGTAGCCATAGCAGTAATAGTAGTAGTAGAAGTTTTGGTAGCAGTGGTAGTAGTAGTAATGGTGGTAGTCATGGTAGCAGTAGTAGTAGTGATAATCATGATAGTAACAGTGGTCATGGTAGTAGTAGTATTAATAATAGTCACAGCCAAAGTCATAGTATTAACAGTAGTAGTAGTAAACTAATAGTTGTATGTTGATGGGTGGTGGTGGTAGTAGTGGTACTAATGGTAGTAGTGTTAGTAGTAGTTGCAGTCATAGTAGTAGTAGTGATAGTGGCAGTGGCAGCAGTTGTAGATGTAGCCATAGTAGTAGTAGTAGTAGTAGTAGTAGTAGTAGTAGTAGTAGAGTAGTCAAGATGGCCGCCATGCCTCACAAGCACGTCGTTTTGGCTCCAAAATAATTTTAAAATTTTCATTGAAATTCTACTATTTGAGTCTACTTGTGGTTGATACTTTTATCATTATAGTTTATTACACCAGAATAAACAATTAGGTAGGTAAAATCTACTTCCTTATTTAAAATCTGACAGATTTAATTTATTTGTTCTATAACTATGGAGTCGAAAGACTCGTTGCTTCTAAATCAAATGACAAATGTAAGTGAGCCTACAAATAATTCTGTTATGTCTAATAATAATTCATTATTTCAAACTGAAGATGTTCAAATTACAATCAATAACCAAAATAAATCGAATAACACAATTCAAACTAGCAATCAAGTGAAACCGCAAGCAAAGCTAATGAAACCTAGAAAAACGTTCGGCTCTGTTAACGTTCAAACGAGCATGCAAGAGTCTTTCGAAAACAACTAATAATATTAATGCTAATAACCTTATGCAAGAATCAGACAATAATCAACATTTTTTCAAACAAGATCTAAAGAAAAATCAAATAAAAGAAAATAATTCGTATGCTAGAGCAGTTAAATCTCATGCCAATAATATTACCAGTAACGTGCAAAATTCAACTGAATACTTAACAGAAGTATTAGGCCTAGAAAATGATAATGAAGACGAACAAAATAATGTAAATATAATACCGGATGATACCCATTTAATTACTTCAGAATTATATGCTCAGTACACAAATAATTTTAACCAAACCATACCTCAAAGTCTCTTTAGATCATTCCAAAAATTTCATAGCAAAAAAACGTTAATAATGGCAGTTACAAACACGGAATGCGATTTATTTAAATTTCCTATGGATGAATTTTATCAACTTTTGACTGAAAAAAAATTATGGACATTTATTTATAAAATATTATACCATCCTAATAATAGATATTTATGCATAGAATTCCATAATAAAATGCAAAGGAATATTTTCAAAAATAATATTAAATTTTTGAACTCAAGAATCCTTTGTTACATCAATATGGAGCGACCCCTATCTCTACAAGGAAGAATCAAAAACTGCCATGTTGATTTTAATGAAATTGACTTGCAATTAATTCTGTCAAAATACGGGAAAATAACAAACTTTAAATATCTGCTTGATAAAAATGCAGTTATCCCAGTATTTTTAAATATTGCGACGTTTAGCATAACATTAAACAAGAATGTTACACCTAGTGATATACCAACTGTACATGAAACAGACATCTCACCAGTAATCGTCACTTTCAGAGGTTTACCACCCCAGTGCTTTCATTGCAAACAACGATCGCATTTAATACAAGACTGCCCTACCAAAGTATGTCAAAAATGCGGATTAAAACACTCGAGAACACATCGTTGCTGGAGCCAATTAAATACAACAAAATATAACAAAAATATCAACATCAAAATAACACCAACTTTAAGTCAAACAGGAGATAATGATAATACCCAAACAGAGTTACCACAAACCCGGGATTCATCAACCTTGATTATCTCTGACAAACAATCAATACCAATACACCTGGATGTACCAATAATTAGTAACTCAGAACTTGATGATGAGAATATTAGCTCATCCTCATCAAGTGAGCTTGAAGATATTTTCGCAGAAGATTCCATTCCGTTTCAATTAGTAACAAAAAATAAAAAAATTGCAAAAAGAAAAAAGGGAATTGATGTAACTGAATTGATTCAAGATAATAATAATCAATCTACCGCTATAAAATGTAAATCACCAGTGAATCATGCTCCAACAAGGCAATCCATTCCGTTTAAAAAGAAAATAAAATCTAATAACTCTGACCTCCAAATAACAGGAACTCCAATGGACACACACTCGGATAGACAATTGCGTTCAGTTGCTTCCACTTCAACACCACAACAGTAGGAATATTTATCTGGTGTTGATATCCACAGAAGAACACATAAGAAAATAAAAGTTAATACTGAACATACATCAGATAATCCTAATGCAAATTATCCTGGACACATTAAACCAAACAAAACTTAGTGATATATCATGAATGAAGAACTATATCCAACCGTTTTTATTTTATTTTTATTTTATCCAATTTGTGTTAAATACTCTGTTGTAATGATTTTTTTGTTAATTTTTATGTTTTGTAAGGGTTCATTGCTGATTACACTTACCCAGCTAAAATACATATATCACATTAATAATATTATACACACACTACATGACAAACAACCACACATAATTACATCTTATACCCGTAAACTAAATAAACATAAACTTTATAATAAACAAACACATATATCTATAAATTATAAACTCACTAATACATTTTTCCTTTTATTATTAAACATGCTATATCTATTCTCATTATATACTATACAAAATTATTACCTTCCTTTAACATCCTATCCCACTGTTACATTGGATAGACTGTTCCAGTCTTCATATGCCTATACTTACTCCATAAAATCTTACTTTCCACTACCAAGATCATTAACAACTACAAACATTATCCATATACAACAAATTACCATAATCATTGTACAATCTAGAATTATTCATGCTAGTATCAATTACTGAAGTTAATGTCAGAGGGATAAACTCACCCCATAGAATGTTTGCCATTACCAGCTGGATTCGGCAATTCACACCACATATTCTTTTTTTTTACAGAAACCAAATGCTCAGTAAGTTCTCCTTTTAAACCTGAGCAGCATCTTGCCAAGTTTGGATATACCAGATTTTCCACATCAAACTATTTAGCTGCAGGAATAGGAGTACTCATCAATAGGAATTCTCCATTCCAATCTTTCAACATCTTATATATTGATCAACACATGATTATCATCACTCTTCATAATGCAGCATGCACAATAAATATTATAGCATTATACTTATATAATCAACCAATACTCATACACCAGCTTATTAACATAATTAATTTAACACTTTCAACAAATCCACACCCCATAATTCTCTCGGGTGACTTTAATATGTCATACCAAAACTTTACAATGAAATATCTTCATAAAATTAACAAAACGCTAATGAGCTCAGAAGGTTGCTTTTCATCAAATACAATATCATTTTTCACTAAAAATCATTCATCACTAATAGATCTACTCTTTTACTCTCCTGAATTGCACTTTATAATTACACCCTCCCTAAACCCAGTAGCTTTTTCTGACCATCATGCCCTTAATGTCGTATTAAATTTAGATATGCAGATACACTCAACACTTTTACTGAACAATACCACCCATTTATTATTAAAAACAAATGCTCCTGAAGCCATAATATCTAATGCATACATTTATTTTAAAAAAATTGACATACTTTCACTCCAACCAACAGAAGCTTGGTTTTCCTTCATTAATATTTTAGCTTCTAACATCAAACATTATACTGCAAGAAATCCTTCTCCTACTGCACTTAGCAAAAAATTAGATATACTGCATATGAAGCTAAAAAGCACACCTACCAGCTCAAATTCAGTTAATACCATAATGTTACTAAAGCAAGAGTTCAAACAGACACAACTTACACTAGCTAATTATCTTTCTATTAAAAAAGCCAAAATTTTTTTAAAAAACACCCATGACTGGTCAAGAGCATATATCAAATGGGCATTAGGCTATAACTCTAATATAACCACACCCTCATCCATATTAATAAATGATAAAATGATTACAGGAATAAATATGCTTCCACCAATTAAACAATATTTTAAAACTAAATTTCAAAAGCTACCTATGCCAATTCTCGCTCCACTTTATTTTGGTATGTCACAAACTATCCTTAATATATCTAAAGAAGACATTACAAATAAATTAAAAACTATTCCAAACAACTCGCATCCAGGAACACATGCCATTCCGAAATTTTTGCTTGAACACCTTAGCCACTTTACTATTCCCATAATTTACAATATGCTACATTACTTGTCAAATCAAATTCATAGTATAGAACTACTCTATCCTGTCTCACTAGTGCCCTTTCTAAAAAAAACCTTTACTACCCTCCCCTCTCAATAATCTTAGACCTATATCTATGTCCCCACTAATCATTAAAATAATAGAATCCATTATTAAAGATAAAATCCAGCCTCTTATATTACCTACTCTATCTAAATTTCAGTTTGCCAAAAAAGGCTCATCCATCCCCGAGGCTCATGTCTTATTTAGGGCACTAACTGATGACATTCACCACCATAGAAAAGCTGCACCTATTGCAGTACAATTAGATATTGAAGCTGCCTTTGATTCTGTGCCTATTGAAAAACTCTTAGAAGTGCTTGGTAGTCATGGAATCCCGATTCCAATTATGTATATTTTAGCTAATCTCTTTATAAATAGAAACATACACATCACCTTAAATGGAAAAATGTCATCAGAATTCACTCCACATAATTCAATTCCCCAAGGTTCACCCCTTAGTGCCCTCCTCTTCATCACCTACATTAATCCCCTCTTACTTCAAATTGAAACTGAACTACCGGGAATACAAACAATTTTTTTTAAACCATACAATTAATCATATTTCATTCATGGATGACATAACTGTTTTTCTTCCCTCACAGAAATTGTTACCAAAACTACATAACATATTAAAAAATTACACAAAAGATTATACTCTAAAATTCAATCCCGAAAAAATGGCCACATGGTCCATACTTACTGGCACTCCAATTAAAACAAAAGTTGAAACCCGACCTCATAACTTTCTGGGAATACCCTTCCATCAATCAGTAAATATAATGAGAATAAATATACAAAATCAATTAATCATTTCTATACAAAAAATTATTAATTCTCTAACTAAAGCTTATCTTTCAATACACAGCAAGATATCTCTAATTAACATGCTAATCTATCCAAAAATTAATTTCTATTCACCCACCATTAAATTCACAACCTCATTCATTAAGAAAATCAATTCTCTATGTACTAAATTGATCTGGAACCAGAAGACAATTTCTATTAGCATTAATAAACTCCAAAAGCATTCAAAATTTAATGGCTTGTCTTTGCATTCAATAAATACCTTTTATTATCAAAAATCCTATAATACACTATTTAAAATCTGCACTAACTTTCAGAATTTTCAGGTTTTCATTCCAATATCTCCTACTGACACACCTCCACCTATTAACAATAAGTTCATTAATAACCTAATTCAACACATATGTCAATACAAATTACCAGATAATATGTTTACAGCAAAAATTAAGTACTGGGATGCATATCAAAATATGACTAACTTAGATCTGCTTCAAACACCAGATAGTACACTTAAACTAACAAACAAATCGTTAATACAAAAATTTAAATTTTGGTATTTAGAACCTAAATACTTAGACTTCCTCATCAAAATTAACATGGATGCATTGCCAACAAGTGAATTTCTTAGGAAATATACTAACATTCAACCTATCTGTCCCTTATGTGGTAGGGAGGATGAAACAATGCAACATTTTTTATATCACTGCAATGCCTTACATATATATAGACAACTGATATCCACACTCATTTATAATTCTAAACCAATATGTGACATCTTAATAGAAAATATTCAAAAAGGAATATTTCCCAATATAAGGCTGTCCATCTTTATCATTTTTACTCTCTGGTTCTTAAGATGTCACTTTGTTTTTAATCCAACATCACGAAAATATAAATCTCTTTTTGAAAATAAAATTCTAAAAATTAAAATGAGAGATCACTCTTTGGTCCCGGCGGATATAGTCAATGCCATCTGGAGCCTCATAAAATTATCTCCACAATCATAACTCTTAAACAAAATCAGCAATGGACTAAAAAAACTTACAACCATCAATGAATAGCTTACTCATTAATTTACATGCCCCAATTTTATTTTCTTCTCTTTATGATTCATGTAATATTTGTTTACTATTTATATATATATATAAAAAAATATGTAAAATTTTTTTTAACATGTAATCAGAATATAGAAATTATGTAACATTTTTAATTTGTAATAACAATATAGACATAATAATAAAAAACTTTTTAAAACTAATAGTAGTAGTAGTAGTAGTAGTAGTAGTAGTAGTAGTAGTAGTAGTAGTAGTAGTAGTAGTAGTAGTAGTAGTAGTAGTAGTAGTAGTAGTAGTAGTAGTAGCAGTGGTAGTGGTAATAGTGATAATAGTGGTAGTTGTGGTAATCATAGTAGTGGTGGTGGTGGTAGTGGTAGTAGTCATGGTAATGGCAGTAGTAGTAGTAGTGGTAGGAGTAGTAATAGTAGTAATCATGGTAGTAGTTGTAATACTCCTAGTCATAATAGTAGTAGTAGTAGTGGTAATAATAGTACTGGTGCTAATGGTGGTAGTGGTGCTATGGTAGTAGTGGTGCTAATGTTGGTAGTAGTGGTAGTAGTGATATTAGTAGTAGTAGTAGTCATAGTTTTAGTAGTAGTAATGGTAGTGCTGGTAGTTATGGTGGTATAATGATAGTAGTGGAAGTCATGGTAGTAGTGGTAGTAATTATGGTCATGGTAGTGGTTGTAGTCATAGTAGTGGTCATGTTTGTATTAGGGGCAATAATTGTGGTCATGTTAGTTGTAGTGGTAGTAATGGTAGTAGTAGAAGTGGTAGTAGTAGTAATAGCAGTAGTGATAGTGTTTATAGTAGTAGTAGTGATATTGGAAGTAGTAGTGATAGTGAAAGTAGTAGTGGTAGTAATGATGGTGGGGGTGATGGTGGTGGTAGTTGGAGGTGGTAGATAGTAGAGGTGATAGTAATGGTAGTAGTAATATTAGCAGTAGTTGTAATAGTCATAGCAGTTATACTAGTCATAATAGTAGTAATAGTCATAGTAGTAGTGGTAGGCATAGTAGTAGTAGTAGGCATAGTAGAATAGTAATATTAGTAGAAATAGTAGTACAATAGTAGTAGTAGTGGTAATAATAGAAGCAGCAGCAGCAGCAGAAACTTGACTTCTTGTCCACAATTATTAAAAAAATAGAATTCAGGACTAGGCTCTGTCACCTGCTGACATATATTCAGTTACATAGAGACTTATAACCTTATCACTATATTGTACCCATTAAAACAATATTTACTAACATATAAAGTTATACTAAAGTATACAAATTCTTCATTAAAGGCAATATTGCCATTAATGTAACTATGATTCACAAAATCATGTTACTTTGTTTAGCTTTTGTTAGATTAATATATAAATATTTTGATTATTTATTCCTTATTTTTTATTAATTATATATATATATATTCTATCAATATTGTAAATGTAATCAAATATATTCAATCATCTGCTCATTCTTGGCAATAATTTGAATCATTATTTTTTTCATTTGTTATTTTTCCTTCATGCTCAAAATACTATTGGTTGAAAAGTTTTAAAAAATATCTTATTTTAATAGTTTTTTCAAAATATTGTTAATTTTCTTTAATTCACATTTCCATTTATGATCTTGGGCCTTTTAAAAATCTCTATAGCTTCCCTTAGCAGTTTCTGATGATTATGTTCAATTTTTACCAGAATATGTGTTTTATTAAAATTGCTGTCATAGTTAGTTAAATTTATGTGTGAATAAATGGCCGATCTTTAACTGCCCAAATGTGATTGGTCTGCTCAATGTATGATTGTGTACAACTCCACATGGAATTTCATATATGCCATGACCCTCCAAACAAATTTTATCTTTTGGGCATTTTTAATTTTTTAAAATTTATTATAATCTAGATGGTTATTATTTTTCTTTAAAACAATACCAATTTTAACAGTTACTTTCTTTATATACGGTCTTAATTTCTATCAATTTTATCAGTTACTTCCTTTATATTCAGCAGAACTGTTTTAATTTCTGAAGTATCAAAATCTTTTTTCTAAGTACAATAACAAAAAATATTTTGATACTTCAGAAATTAAAACAGTTCTGACATATATAAAGGGTGTAACTGATAAAATGGGTAATGTTTTAAAAATAATAATATCCTTACAGTTTGTACTACATTAAAAAAAATTAATGAAAATTTCCATGACCTAAAGATATTTGGAATGTCATGGTGTATATGAAATTCTGTGTGGGGTTTGTTCACAAGCATACATTGGACAGACCAATTGTAGAATTAATGTGAAAAAGGAAGAACACATTTTGGCAGTTAGAAAAAAATCCAAGTCATTGGTCATTTATTTACATATTAACTAACCATGACATCAATTTGAATAAAAACACATATTTTGGCAAAAGTTAAACAATATGACCAAAGATTACTAAGGGAAGCTATAGCGATTTTTAAAAAGCTCAGCAGCATAAATAAAAAGTGTGAATTGAAAAAATTATCAATATTTAGAAAAAGCTATTGGAGGATAATATATTTTTTAAAACCTCAACCATTAGAATTAAAGTAGGAGAAGAAAATCAAGGAAAAAAATAATTAAATCTTTACACAGACATTCTTATAATTTGAGAAAGAGAAAGGCAGCACTAATTTTTAATTTATGTTCAAAGTTTTTTCATCGTGAATTGCTAAAGATAAAATTTGTTCATGGCAGTTTATTACTGATCTAAAGTTATCTTACTCTATAGAAAGCTCAATCTTAACAATGAACAAAATTCGTGTTAATATGACTCTTTCAATAAGCTTGTAGGGAACATATAATAATATTAGATATTTTTTAGATCATTGATTTTGATTGAATTTAAGACCATTATATTTTCGCTTATATATCAAATTTTTGGAATACTTTCTATATGAATAATGTTGCTAAATAATTCATCCATTATTCTTTGACTTTAGGTCCTACATTTTATTGAAACTCTGGAAGTATGGTGTATGCTTTTGGATTTCTTGATTAAAACAATCAGAGACAATTTTATGAACATCTACCATTTTTAACAGATTGTTATTGTAGGAACATTGTAAAATAGATGCTTCCAATTCTGCTCTAATGATGCTGTTTTTCATTTTATCAACCTTGAACTTAGATTTTAATATTAGCAGGGACTCAAGTGGTTCATTTATTGGTTCACCAAACTTTCATAAAAGTATCCAAATCATAATTATATAAAGGTTTGGTTCACCAAGATCTCTCTCCATTTTTCTTTTGCAATTTCTCTAACTTTGGATATAAAGGACACAACTACTTTTACTCCAACCTACAATGAATTTCTTCCCTATACCTGACAGAAATAATCAATTTTAATATTACTGATTTTAATAGTACTAAACAGTAAAACTTATGCTCTATTCTGTATTATCAAATTTATTAATTTAACATTTTTTTCTCTTCAAAATGTAATCATACTTAATGATAAAGTTTAAGATTTAATTATATGTTAATGCTATTATTTATAAGATTCCAGTAGACAATAGTCTTAAGTTGAACAATATACCATTTTATTCAATTCTTATATTTAATATTATTCAGTATTCTGTGCAGTTTAATTCAGTGGTAAGGAAAATTAAAGGATCAGATTAGTTGAATAAATTGTGAAAAGCTCTCTTTCTCAGCAACAATTTATTTACTTATTTTGTAAAAAAATATAATAGATATAAAATCTGTCTTCTATGTCATATTTAATAATATGTTAAAGGTATCCTTAAAAGTAGTACATGAAGTGTTAATATACAATGCAAGAATGATATCTAATTAAGTTTTCTACTGAAGATGGATTGAAATTAGACAATTTTCTTATTTGAAGATATGTTGTTTTTTAATTATTTGTTTGTTTTATTTTTAAGATAGATTTTATGTTTTTGCTAATCTCATTAAAATATAATTTTAATTTAAAAGCTTTTTTTTTTGATTTTTTTATGTTGCTAATTACTGAAAAAGATATAATAAAAAAAAAAACATTTTTGCACATTTTTTTTTTTTTTTTTTGTAATTTCTAGTTATTTTTTATAAGTGGCTGATTAATCTCCTGTTGTGTTTTACTTAATCATAGATATTTATAATCATTTTAAAGAGGAGTAGATGTTGGAAAATCTTAAAATTATTGTACTGCCAACATCTCATTATCCATTCACATGCTTATTCAAATATTTCCAAAAGTAATTATTTTCATCTTATTCTATATTCAACTACTCTATGAATGAGTAATCAATGGGTACCAGATTGTATGGTGCTATAGAATCTTCATAAGCAGACTGTTTTTTTTTTGTTGGCTTTTTTCTTCATGTGTGATGACTAGGATTTAATTTTGGGATTAATATATTCATATATTCAACCCACCATTTTTTTATCATTCATGTTAATCACCTAAAATTTAAAAAAAAAAAAAATTTAAACCCAAACTAACTTTTATTGTTATAGAGATATGATACCAAATCAGTTTCTATATATAGATATATTTCAAATAAGGTCTCTAAGACATGTAGAAACTGATCTGATGTCAAATCTATATAGTTATGCAAATAAATAACTTAAGTTTAAAAGCTTAGATTTTAATGTAATTATCAGATTATTAGTTTGATTAGTATAAAAAAAATAAACTGTGGCTGCTAGATATTTAAGTGAATTCATTTAAGGTTTGAATCATTGACAAGGCAAAAACCAGAAACCTATATAAAGATTGGGATTGTATAATATTATCTAGTGTTCATTGTTTATTCAAGCTTACAGAAGATGGCTCTTGGATAGAGTAAAAATAAACGCTCTTGGCTTATTGTAAAAAAGTTTGAATTTTTAAAAGATAACTTCTGATTAAATTGTTATGGTAATTTTTTTTAAAAAAAGATTTTTTTGGCAAATGTCCCTTTATTTATTTATATAGCCATAGTGTTACTAGCAATGCAGTTTGAAAACCCAGTAAATAAGATTTAATTATTAAAACCTTCACTTAATATAAAATAGATGTCAAAAGTCCAAATTAAAATACATATGACTTTAAAATATGCTATATTAAATTAGAAAAAAAGATTATGTAAAAAAAAGAATATATATATAGTAAACTATGAATTCAAATTTTTGTAGTATTATACATATATCTAAGTGTGTGTGGATGTAGACTAATGTAGAAAATGTAACTCATGACAATTGACATTGTGAAAAATCAATAGGAAAACACTTGATCGTCACTGGTGGCAGTTCGTCATTTTTTATTAAATCTTTAACTAAAGTTAATAACATTTTGGAATCACATTTTATTTATAAATAATTATACCGATGTCACATATTACAAGTCTGACTTAAATAAAAGACACAAGCAATAATAAACATGAAAGTCATAAACAGAATTCAAAGTAATAATTTTTAAATTAAGAAAGCTTTAAAGAATGAAATCCAAGCAACATTTAATTTCCTGTTTTTGGAAAAAAATATTCAATATGTAGTTATACAATAAAGAGTATTGATCAGAAAATAGTATACAAATACATATGTCATTTACAATTTCCTGCCCAAATAGAATAAATATATATAATATTACAGTATATATATTGCTGCTTATATTGTCTGAGATACAAATTCAATGTATAAATATGAAGTTTCCGTCAAACGTAAGTTATTTATGTATGTGCGCGGACATTAGTACACGCTCATATAGATATCTGTATGTGGGTAGACGTTAATGCAAACTTACATAGATGTCTAAATTTATTTTCCGTTAGCTGGTATATTTTTAATTATATTATTATATCTTTAAATATTTAGGCAGATGTTATTTAAGTAAATAAAGAATGCAGTATAATATTTATACGTTAGTAAATTAATTAAATGCTCCAATCATTTATATTATATATATCATTAAAATTGTAACTAGCACATTGACGATATAAATTGGAAATTTTTAAAAAGTATATTAATAACTGAAACACACAAGCTTATTATATACCTGTGTTTATATATGTACTATATAGGGTATATGAGCACAGACTTTCACTCGACGCACCACTCTCCACACTATCTCGTAACACTGGCTCCAAATGACAAGCAACTGCAAGAAATTAGAAACTACGGACTTATTAAAACCGTAAGAACTTTATAAAATCTAATGAACAATATTAATTTGAAAACATTAAGAACTTTAAAATATAAACTTTCCCAATATTTAAAAAAAAAATAGAAATAGAATCCTATCTGACCAAACTAAATTCCTTATTAATTCTTTTTATTGATGTATTTCTTTTTTTTTTTTAATCATTTCCATTTATTCATTTTTTTTTTTTTGTTCTTTCAAGTTTTTTTTATTATGATTTCTGTTTTCCATTAAATTAAATTATGTAAATGTTAAACTTAAGTTGTGTGTGAATGGCTATATAGATTTGTAAAGTTCTATTAGGGGAGGGTAATCTTAGGTTATTTGTTTCGTAGTTAAATTAGGTCAATGGATTGGATATATTGGTGTAATTAGTAATTGTACTATGAGATTCGCTACAGGCAGAATCACTTTATACACCGCACACTTTTTTTTTTGGCCTATGGAATGTGATTCGTAAGTTGGCAAAATGACCGCAGTCCTTTCCTATGGAGTTTTTTGTTTATATTGCTCTTCTTGTCAGATAGATGTAGTATTCCTATCTGATGAGAGGCAGTTTCTTCTCTTAACCTTTTGTGCTGCCGTATTTCGTATTACATTAAACACATTGATATATCAGATGAATTGATGTTGGTTTGATTGCGAACTTTTGGCCTAAGGTTAAATAAGGATAGAATATTTTCTTTCAAATGCAAATCTATGTAGTCTATTCATACTCGACACTCTAAATAAAAATGCATTAAATTGAAGTTGGGTATGGACGTTGCATGGATTCGTTATCAGTTAATTATGTTTTTGGTTTTCATATTTGATCAAAATATATATACATTCGGTAAATAATGATACCTTATGGTGAGTATCTAAGATGTATTATTTCGGATGTCTTTTAAGTTACTGGTGTCAATGCGGCATCTTACGATGAATGCTATTGGGTTTCTTATAAATTTCCCTCTGCAATTCCACCAATGATTTTATATTTTGATCGTTTATGTTTATATTGAAATGTTTTTGATCGTGTAATCTATGCAACCGATCTATACTCAACATTATAAAACAAACTTTTATAAATCCATCTGTGCGAACTTATAATAGTATAAAAATTAAAATGTAAATTAAAATCTAAAAATAAAAGTTAAAAATAATGTTAAATGTTAAAGTAAACATACTAAAATAATAATGTTAAATTTTATATATATATATATGCGTAAATAAATGTTTGTGTGTATAATTACTGGCAGTGGCTTATTTTATTCTTTTTTTATATATTCTTAGATAAGAATTTATTTATAAATGTAAATCTCTGCTATTCTACTGAGCTAATGACCGGAATCAAAATATATAAATTAAAATTTTTTTTTTCTTTTGGGGACTTACGTATCTGCCTACTTTATAAATTTTCTAGGTTCAAATGCCTAGTGGCACCCTGAAGTGTAGATTACATTAAGTCACCTTTAACTGGATCATTATAATTGGCTTCCCAACTTGGGCCGATCTTTAATAAACCATGAGGGCCCTGTGTAAATTTCTTTTTTCAAAATGAAATATTTTTATCTGTTTACATAAAGTCGTATACTTTAAATCTATAAAAGCACTGCCAGAAAGAAATAGCACATATATTAAACAGAGAAAGTATTAACAATATTAAATTGTATTTTGTTAAAAGAAAGTCAAAAGGTTGCAATTAATGTGTTTTTTGTTTGTTAATATATATTATGCTTTAATGTGTATAGGCGCGCACAGCCATGTATGTTTATGATCGTAAATATAATACCTTACGATGAGTACTGTTTGGGAATTTACTTCAGTGTAATCCTATGAAAGCATTTCAGTCAGTCATAAATAAGTTGGTGGTATTTATAATTGTGCTGCAAATATACATGTTTAAACCCATTATTTCTTAAAACATATTTATCTCAATGCAACCTTCTTAAATAAATAATTTATATAATTTGCTTGTCGTGCCATTTGTTAGAAATGAAATATAGAGAAAATAGAATTCTTGGGGGGAGGAGGCATAAACGTGATTGGTTCTTTGGAAAACAATAGTAAACATTTTTTTTTGTATATAGTCTTTTTGTAAAATTACTAACCGGATGTTTTTGTAAATTTTCATTAATCGTGTACCGTAATTACTAACCCTAAGTAAAATATTTTTTTGTTTATTTTTTTTAAGCAAGTTTACTGATGTGTAATGAGCACAGATGATGTTACATTGTTTTTTATTAGTGAACATGAAAAGAATAAAAGTTCGCAAATAAAACTTCCTTTTTAAGAATTAAAAAATTGAAATTAAATGTCTTAAACTCATATATATATATATATAAAATCGCATAGATGAAAAAAATTATTAAAATAAAACTTTGTTAAAAATAGAAAAAGTATTTTAAAAGCAAAAACTTAAAAAAGATTTAGAGATAGAGACATATCTTTGGGTTTGAAAACAAATTAATTAATGTTATTGAAAAATGGAAATGATTATTTTAATTAGTCAAAGTGAACTAGCCTTTGAGCATTTAAATGTATAAGCAATGGTCAGATATGAAAACAATAGAAATAAATGGCCAATGAAAGAAATCCATCAGGGAAATCGGAAAGGATCATCATCATCGATGATGTAATGTCAATTGCATCCTTAAAATTAATATAAAAGGAAAAGTTTGGAAATTATTAGGGGGTTATTAGGAGATGTGACTAGATGTGTTAGTGTGAAGTTGAAGGAGAAGGGATTGAAAAGACGCACTCTTCAAGCCCCTTCAGTCTCATTAAAAAAGAAAAGAGAAATCACATCATTTTCCTAGATTAAGGACCATAGGACATTGAGGGAATTAATGCTGGCTCCAAATGCCAAGCAACTGCAAAAAATTAGAAACTACGGACTTATTAAAAACATTAAGAACTTTAAAATATAAACTTTCCCAGTATTTAAAAAAAATAAAAATAGAATCCTATCTGACCAAACTAAATTCCTTATTAATTCTTTTTATTGATGTATTTTTTTTTTAATCATTTCCATTTATTCATTTATTTATTTTTGTTCTTTCAAGTTTTTTTATTATGATTTCTGTTTTCTGTTAAATTAAATTATATAAATGTTAAACTTAAGTCAGGCGTGAATGGCTATATAGATTTGTATAGTTATATTAGGGGAGGGTAATCTTAGGTTATTTGTTTCGTAGTTAAATTAGGTCAATGGATTGGATATATTGGTGTAATTAGTAGATGTAGTACGAGATTCGCTATGGGCAGAATCACTTTATATGCCGCACACTCCTTTTTTGGCCTATGGAATGCAATTTGTAAGTCGGCAAATTGACCACAGTCCTTTCCTATGGAGTTTTTTGTTTATATTGCTCTTCTTGTCAGATAGATGTAGTATTCCTATCTGATGAGAGGCAGTTTCTTCTCTTAACCTTTTGTGCTGTCGTATTTTGTATTACATTGAACTCATCAATATATCAGATGAATTGATGTTGGTTTGACTGCAAACTTTTGGCCTAAGGTTAAATAAGGATAGAATATTTTCTTTCAAATGCAAATCTATGTAGTCTATTCATACTCGACACTCTAAATAAAAATGCATTAAATTTAAGTTGGGTATGGACGTTGCATGGATTCGTTATCAATTAATTATGTTTTTGGTTTTCATATTTGATCAAAATATATATACATTTGGTAAATAATGATACCTTATGGTGAGTATCTAAGATGTATTATTTCGGATGTCTTTTAAGTTATTGGTGTCAATGCAGCATCTTACAATGAATGCTATTGGGTTTCTTATAAATTTCCTTCTGCAATTACACCAATGATTTTATATTTTGATCGTTTATGTTTATATTGAAATGTTTTTGACCGTTTAATCTATGTAACTGATCTATACTCAACATTATAAAACAAACTTTTATAAATCCATCTGTGCGAACTTATAATAGTATAAAAATTAAAATGTAAATTAAAATCTAAAAATAAAAGTTAAAAATAATGTTAAATGTTAAAGTAAACATACTAAAATAATAATGTTAAATTTTATATATATATATATGTGCGTAAATAAATGTTTGTGTGTATAATTACTGGCAGTGGCTTATTTTATTCTTTTTTTTATATATTCTCAGATAAAAATTTATTTATAAATGTAAATCTCTGCTATTCCACTGAGCTAGTGACAATGGGCTAATGACCGGAATCAAAACATATAAATAAAAAAAATTTTTTTTTTTGAGACTTACGTATCTGCCTACTTTATAAATTTTCTAGGTTCAAATGCCTAGTGGTGCCCTGTAGTGTAGATAACATTAAGTCGCCTTTAACCGGATCGTTATAATATAAATATGTTAGAAAATGTTAAATTATATAAGAAAAGAGTGTTAAAAGAAAGTTTATATACTAACAAAGAAAAAACAGTTTTAAATAGAACAAAATGTTAAATAATGATTTTAGCTAAAAATAATTCTATAAAATAATAATATAAAAAAATAAATAATAATAATAATATATAAAGGTTTTATAGATTTGTATAACATGCAATAAAAATTAGTTTAAAATACTAAAAGTAGTGGGAGATAAGTGATAATAATGGTAAAATATATATAATAAAAAGAAATATATGTAAATATGCTTAAAAAACGTTATTATATTATGAGTTAAAATTATGTACTTATAATAGTAATATATGTATGTATATATATATATATGATCAATAGATAGCATTTTGCCAAAAACACCGAACAAGTGTAAATTTGTTTACATAAACGACAAAAGAGTCAGCATTCACAATCTTTTTCATTTGCCCACCTTCAGATCAGCTGATTTCAAGCTAATTTGCTATCATCAGTGAAGGATAAAGTTAGAAACTATATCTAAACACTGACTCCAAGTGTTTACGCAAACAGTTTCTATCAGTTTGCAAGCATGAATTTTTCAGACCAGGAAAGTCTTCAAACTCAGCCTAACAAGCCAGATAGCTACATGGATCTGATCTCAGTTCAGTTACAACACATAGTCAAAGCCTCTGCAATATATATCATTGCAAAAACCTTTAAAGGTACATTTATGAAAAACAAAAAGAAGTTAAATTCACGTAACTTGCTATCACTTGTATTTATGATCAATGGATGGTGTTTTACCAAAAAACATCGAACAAGTGTAAATTTGTCATGTATCTTCATTTGAGCTTGTTTCAGCTATTGATAAGCTCTCTATATTGCATTTTTGTATATATATTTATAGATTCTTGATAATGACTACAAGGAAGTAGTTGAAATGTCAGAAATGTGTACAATATATTGGAACATATATATGGAATCATAAAATGAAAAAGTTTTTTTTAAAAAAAAGGAGAAAAAACAATTTTATTGATTTTTTTATGTATGAAAGATTCCATTTAATATTAAGTTATTTTTACCAAAATCATTCCAACCAAATTTACATCTATGATTAATTTTATCCATTATGTTTTCATTTGTAGTAATAATTTAGTCAAAATATTTGTATTCATTGAATATTGCTTTAGTCTTTTTAACATTTATTTTTAAGCCTACTTTCTTACGTTCATATGATAACTCTTTTATTATTTTCTAAAACTCTAAAGCATTATTTTCAAAATCAATTACATAAATCTGTAAAATGTAGATGATTTAAATACTGTTACTCTCTTAGTTTCACATTGTAGCAGCTGTTATTTTATTGGCCCAGTGAGGTAAAAGTGTAAACTTTTAATTGGTCAAGACACAAACTCAACTGTCAAAATATATTCATCTTTTAATATTATATTCACTTTAGATTTGTTTGTAAAAAGTATATTAATAATTGGTCAGGTTATGAAAATTAATGAAAGTTTTTTCAAAAATAAATTTCTATTTATTTATTTTAGAAATATTCGATAGCGGAAAATTTAAAAGTGAAAATTAGTAACAAATTAAAAAGAGTTGCTGACGTAAATAATTTATTTCTCAGTTTTACATTACGGAAAAAATAAATATTTTTTTTGCTAAAATCTTAAATATTTTTACTAAAATCTTAAATATTTTTCTAAAATAATTTTATTTTTAGCATACTTTATCAAAATAATTCATAATTTGTCAAAAAATACTTCTAAAATAGTCTAAAACATTTGTTTATCATTTTTGAAATGAAAATCGTAGTGTTTTTCTTTCTTTAGGTGGTTTTCTTTGTCCTTGACAGCCAATCAGAATGTCCTTGATGGCTAAGAGCCAATCAACATCAAACTTTCTTCTTTGTTAGACATTTAACAACAGTTTTATTGATTTTATACTTGTAAAATAATTCAAGAGAGAGCAGCATCTTACAGAACTTTTTATAATCTTTCAAATGATGGTAAAATCTTTACTGTAGCATTAAAAATGATGGAATTTTAGTGACTTCAAGCGGCCGCAAGTCAACTCGTAAAACCACACTAAAGATTAATCCACAAAATACTTCTTGCAAAACTGCTGTAAAAGTTTTGGAGATTAGGAGTCACCCTGTTGCACACACTTTTCAATATTAATTTTTTCAGTATCATTATGTAATCTAAATGTTGATGTTGCATTTTTATAAATATTCTTCAGAATATGAAAATATTCTGGATCTATATTTTGATATATCCAATGCTTTAATCTCTGAAGAAGTGCTTATATGAATCAAATGTCTTTTCTTAATGTAGAAATCCAAAGAATAATGACAATTCATATTGGATTGGGTCTTTCTATAACTTTTCTCAATACTTGGATAAGATTTATTGTACAAACACACTTTTAAATCCAGTTTCTTGCAGTTAAAATCCAAAGTCCGTCTAAATAATATTTGTTTTGGTAAAACAATTTGTGTAGAACTGATAAAAGATTGATAGATCTGTAATTTAGAATATCTTCATCACTTGTAAAGTTATATACATTTTTAAATTTCAAACAATTTTTAAAATTTTTGTAATTTCTTTAGGAATTTTGAAGTTTATATGTTGAACATTTGACATAAGAAATAGTTTAATCTTCTTTATTTATTATTATTTTTTTTACTGACACAGTAGGAAGCAAATCATTCTTTATCATTAACACAATTATTGTATTAAAAAAGTAGGTGTATGTAAAAATCTATATCATTATTTATCAGTTTATGAATTTATTTTAAAAACCACATACATAAATGAAAATTGGTTTGATATTATCATAAATTGAAAGTTAGTTGAGTTGTCTATCATAAATCTTTAGTGATTTTATTATTAGTAAAATTATTATTTGTTATTTGTATATTGTAAACCTAAGCGTTTTTGAATGAAGACTTATTTGAGTGTTGAAAAGAATATTTAATAATAACACGTTTTAATTGAATGCCAGCATTTGGGCATTTCTATGACAAAAAGAACTAATGACTGCAAATTTTAAATGCATTATCCTGTTATCAGTACTGTTATAAATGATACTGCCTTTTAATTTTACCTCATTTATAAATAAATGAGATCTAGAAATACTGCAAAATTATTTCTCACAATCTGTTATTTTTAAAATATTTTATTTTTACACAATCAAATCGACTTTCATTTAAATGATCTGTAGAAAAATATTTTCTATAAATATATAAGTATTAATAATAATTTGATTATAATGAAATGTTTATAAATAATAATTTTGAAAAGCAATAAAACACATTCTTATTATCAAAATAAGAATCATAGATCAATTCATAGATCACATGACCATATCTCTTAAGCTTGTAAGTTATAAACAGTGAGGATTGCCAATTCCTCTACAAGCTTTATGATAAATGCTTAGCCAGAGCCAGCACTTAAAATATCTCTGTCAGGAACCCTCCCCAAACCTTTGACCATGGTTTCGTGCTTTAAGTGCTGGCTCTGGCTAAGCATTTATCATAAAGCTTGTAGAGGAATTGGCAATCCTCACTGTTTACATTCTTATTGTGTTTCAGAAATCTGTGGCTTTTTAAATATATATATATATACATTTTACTTGTACTTGTTTAAAAAGTTGATATACTACATATATTAAAGTCTGTATCTCAAAGGCATATTTTACAATAGAATACTATAATAAAATAATAACTGAAACACAGGCTTATTATATACCTGTGTATATATATATGTAATATATAGGGTATATGAGCACAGACTTTCACGCGACTCACCACTCTCCACACTCTCTCATAACACTGATACACTTGAACACTTATATGTTGAAAAGATAAATAATCACCAATATACATATTTCATGTTAAACCAGCAATCATCAGTTGGTCCAGATTACCATCTCCACACATATATGCTATAAGTGCTCAGATATATATTAATATAGCCAAACCTCATACTTTAATGGACAGACTTCAATCTACTCCACACTCCAAATCTTCAACTGTCCTTCCAATTGAAAATCTGATGATGGAATGCTCAAAGGCCACCCTGAGACCAAGATTCTTGTCATACCCATGTTGACCTGAGATCAATATGACCCCACATGTACAGGACATAATTCATTTAATACATATACCCTATATATTACATATATAGACACAGGTATATAATAAACCTGTGTTTCAATTATTAAATAATAGAGATGTCTGCCCATCCCTTGTATATGTATTAAATGAATTATGTCCTGTACATGTGGGGTCAGATTGACTTAGGTCAACATGGGTGTGACAAGAATCTCGGTCTCAGGGTGGCCTTTGAGCATACCATTATCAGATTTTCAATTGGATGGATGGTTGAAGAGTTGGAGTGTGGAGTAGATTGAAGCCTGTTTATTAAAGTATGAGGATTGGCTATCTTAATATATATCTGAGCAGTTATAGCATATATGTGTAGAGATGGTAATCTGGACCAATTGATGATTGCTGGTTTAGCATGAAATACATATATTGGTGATTATTTATCTTTTCAACATATATGTGTTCAAGTGTATCAGTGTTATGTGTGGAGAGTGGTGGGGCGTGTGAAAGTCTGTGCTCATATACCCTATATATTATAATAAAGTAAGTAATAATTCTGATCATTGATTAAATAGAAATCAAAATATGTTATAATCTATTGAACAAGGCAAATATATAGATTAGATATAGCTTAATATTTATTTTATATAACTAATATCAACTGGATAAAATTTTATAGGGTTAATTTCAATTATGTTAAATTATATATATATATAAAGAAAGGGAATACCTGAAAAACTTTACAATTCTTGAAAAAACGAAGTTTGCATTTCAGTTTAATAATCTTTTTACATTGTCTCCGCCATTCCTTAACGATCCACCGTTTTCTAAAATTACTTAAATCCATTGTATTCAATATATATAAAATAAATAAAATGTCCGTTATTTAAAAACAAAATTGTAATTATAATTGAAATAATAAATTTAACGGTTTACAAACTATTACAAACAATCCTTAAATCCGCAAAGTACTTTCGGTTAATTTCTTAAGCTTGTCTCAACTGTCATTAAATTCAAAAAATTCATTAAATTCGAAAGTACTTCTGCAGATTTAAGGATTGTTTGTAATAGATTGTAAACCGTTAAATTTATTATTTCAATTATAATTACAATTTTGTTTTTAATTAACGGACATTTTATTTATTTTATATATATTGAATACAATGGATTTAAGTAATTTTAGAAAACGGTGGATCATTAAGGAATAGCGGAGACAATGTAAAAAGATTATTAAGTTGAAATGCAAACTTCTTTTTCAAGATATATATATATTAAATAAATGACAGATAGTAGTCAAAGATCCTATGAATTTTACTTTTTTTGACAGCATTTGAAACTACAATTTTCCATAATTTTTTTTGCTATCATATTTATAAATTTTGTTTAATTTTTTTTTGCTATCATATTTATAAATTTTGTTTCTATCTATATATTTGCTCCTTTACGTATACAGTATATAAATATAAAAACGAAATATTACATATTTATCTACCTTGGCTCACAATACTATAAATTTTGTACTTAATTTTCTAAATCGTTCTATATGTATGGACATCGTTTATTATATATAATTGACTCAGGGAAAAACTGCGAGACTTGAAGACTAAAGAAACACTGATTTTTTTCATAAAATTATTTTTATTGGATTATAAAAAAATGTATAAATTTATATTCATATATGTAAGCAAATGTAATAGAGAGGTAAAATTTAATATATAAACCACATATTTTGTCACTAATGGAGAGATCTAGCAATGCCCAAATTTGATTTCACCAGAAAGAAGAAATTTAACAACCACCTGCCCCAAAGACATTGTGGACGATCAATGCATCCAATGCTGGACAACTCAACCTGGAAAAAAATTGGTACTATTTCTTGGTACAAATCTATTTTAAAAACTTATAATATGTAAATGAAGCTAGCTATAATAAATGTTCATTAAATTATAAATTCTCAATTACTTAAAATTCTATTTTCTATTCTAATTATTTTATTTCATTTCTAAATTCATATCTTATAATATGCCATAATTTGAAAGCAGAGTTAAATTATTTTAGTATTATAGTATCCCCACCATCTGCCATTTTTCATGCAGTTAGACACCAGTTTCTGTTTTTGTATTTTATAGCTACTTTTATTTTTTAAATAGCTATGAGCTCATTGTTATCTATATTTAATTACTTAATAAGCATTAATCTGTTATTATGGTTTGTGAATTATTATATTTCTCATTGTTATAATGTTGAAAGTCAGGAATTTTTAAAAAATATATACTGCATTATCACCATTAATTTGGCTTCATTAATATTTTGGAGATTTAATATGTTTTTGTTTAATTTCATAGGCTTTTATTATATATTTTTTTATTTTATTTCATAGGTTTTTGAAAATAGCATTCATGATTTTTTCGGTTTTTGAAATTTGCATTTTACTTATTCTTGATCAAATTCTTTGTATGGGGAGGGTTGTGTTTTATATATTAGACCAATTTCTGTTTTTGTAAATTGAATTTTATAGCATTTCAATTTCTTTTTGATGTGTATTTTAGAAGAATTTATTCGATTTTTAATTTTTCAATATGTTTGCCTTAGGCATTTTAATTTTACATTGATTTCAAATATTTTTGGATAGAAATTTGTACAGGTGGGAGAGGGGGTTGAGGATTTGTTCTACTTGTTTGTCTTAGGTATTTTAATTTTTTCATTTCTTGCCTCGGGTGTTTTTAATTTTACATCTATTTCAGTGATTTTTGCATTTTAATTTTGTGATTTTTGCATTTTTCATATTTTTATTTCTTGCCTCAGGCATTTTAATTTTCCATTGATTTCAGTGACTTTTGCATTTTAATTTTCCATTAATTTTAGCGATTTTGGATAGAAATGTATTACTAGCAGGCTTATTGGTGGTTCTTGATGGTACTGCAACATTGCCTAGTGACCACAGTACACATAACCAACAACTACCAAACAATTATTTAAGTTTAAACATAGAATATTTTATTACAGTTTTCATATATTTGATATTCAGGATATGCATATCAACTGTATCAAAAATTTTAGACTACTCTGATAATATCAAGAGCAAAATAAACACATGGTTGGTATTACACATGATTTTAATATTTTCTTCCAAAAGTATCAAGGAATAATCTAAAAGTACACACTTATCCATAAGTGCAAATAAAGAATTAAGATATCACTAATCTTATAAACTTAATAAGTATAAACATTAACAAAAAAATTCCAAAACATAGCATTTTTAGCTTCATGTTATCTAAGATATACTACACTTCAAAAGCATAACTAAAACAATATATGACAGAAACTAACCTAAATAATAATACTAAACACTTATGTGAAAAACCAATAAAACATATAAATATAATTGGCAATTTTAATAAAAAAACATAAATCAACTCCAACAATTCATTGATTTATTTCCACATGCTAAATAAATAATTCCATACTAAAAAAACATCTTTACTTTGATTATATTTAATGCAAAAAAAAATCTGAAAACTCCAAGACTTATATAGCATAAATTATTCATAAATTATAAGAAAACAATATTATAAGCATAATAAAACCTATAAATAAATTTATATCTAAAATATTATATTTTTTCACCTTTTCACTGCTATAAAAATTTGTTAGTCTTCAAATCATTAAGTCCAATTCAATTCTCAATCACATTTATTTCAAATAATGATTCTGTTGAAATATACATTATTAAAATAATCTGAATTTTTAAATATGACATTTAAAAAATAATTAGATAATATCTGAGGCACTAGAGTTGAATGTTGGCATAAATTAAACCATTCACTGAAAAGATAGTACAGTATTATTTAAAGCAATACATACATAATATAATATCATTCCTTTGGAGAAATAAGAATTTTGAAGCAATAATAACTTTTATAGAGAGCACAATATAAGTTCTTTTGAAGAAATGTAAAATTTATAAAATAACATGAAGTTTATATAGAGCATGACATTAGTTCCTTCAATGCAATATGAAGTTAATGAAACAATACATAGATTGTAGTGAGCTCAGCATTATATATCTTTCATAAATGGCACAAATATTTATTTTTATTTTTCTAGCTAGTAAAATAGTCCAACAAATTGAAATATATTTCTGCATATATAATTTATCTGACGATAAAATGCATAAATAGAAAGTTAATCTTTTCGTGACAAAGTTAAAAATAAGACCTGGAAACACAATATTTCCATTTTGCAATTATAGAAGCATTTAAATAAACATTTAGTTTATTTTAAAACTAGCACAATGCTATTTCTTCACAGAATGTTATTTTAATTAAGAAAACATAGTATTAAACTACTAAACATCACATGATACCATCTCATGCTAGCACATAACTACTGATGAAGGCCACAAGCCAGAAACTAGTCTGGGGATGTTAGATGAGTAGGCAATGGATAGGGATTTTATGCACAGGCCTTCTGGCATCCATTGATTACTCTGGTTAGCACAAGGTGGCACTACTGTATGGAGAGTTTTTGCCTGTTTAAAACATAGTATTATGCAAATAATTCACTTTTACAATAAGTGAACACATTTCAAAATTTTCTGAATTATTATTTACAGCTGCTTTATTATTTTTTAAAAATTATTCTTCTAGTAGCCAAGTTTTAATTCTGCTATAAACTAAATTAAGCATAACAAAAATATTTGCAAATAATGAAAACTGAATATATAGTTTCTAATTAGATATAATATAAAATGCAATAATTTACTTATAAAGTTAAACCAAGTTATGGTATTCAGAATGTTAGTAGACTTGATATCCATTAAACTTCAAGCATAAATCAGCAATGAATTGACAATTAATTATAGTTCTCACAATATAATTTTTTATTCCTCTGTGATAATTCCAGGCAATATAACGCTATGTGACAGCTTATCATTTTTTTGCATTGATGATAAGTTTTGTAAAAAATGTTTTTATGATGTATATTCAGGGGATACTGTAGAAAAATTGTGGGCTAAAGCAGGAAACTCCAGTAGATATTACATTAGCCATTCATTTTTAAAATTATTGAATTAATATATTAGAAGATAATGAGAACAAGATGAATAAGTTTCAACAGGTGGACAGCTGCTTTTATATGATAGGTGATTTAAAAGATATCAATGATTGACAAATTTAGGTTGTCAATCAACTAATAACCATTTGACCTCTAATTAATTACCAAGGAAAACATTCTAAAAATAACTTTTTAGACTGTCTGGACTTTTTCTAGACATAATAAACTAAGATTATATCATAAATTACAAATCATTATTTAACGACATTCAATATTGCAATGATTAAAACATTACAAATAATTAATAATTATTTGAATACATTTTTCTTTTTAAACCTCAAAATGTAATGATTTTAAAACAATAAATAATTTAAACAAAACATTATAAAATATATTATGTTTAAATATTAATTTTCTTCAAACAAAGAACTTAAGCTATAATCAATTTCTTTTAAGCTCTTACTCCAGTCAAAAGAAACATGACCCACCTGCACACACATATACAAAATTTAAAATGTTACTTAGTAATGTTTAACTAAGCTAATTTGGAATTTATCATTAACTAAGCTATTTAAATGCATTATTATTAACTATTAGCGTTATAGAAGATTACAGAATATTGTTGAATCATTTAAAATTGTTTTTAAAACAACATATTTCATAAACACTATTTTAAAACTACATCTTGTGCACAATAGCATTTTTAAGTTAAGAATAAGATAAACATTAATAAAAATATTGAATTTACGGTCTTAAAACATTATAATTACAAAATTACCTAAACTTCTACTTTTACAAATAATTAAACTTATTATAAAGAAATATTTTACAATGACAGTTTTTTAACCAATAATTTAACTTATTAAATGACTTACTACATTTAATATACAAACTGATTTCTGTAACAAGAAGTACACTATATAATTTTTTTTAATATACCAGCATAATACATAAGCTGGTTTTTGAATACAGAACTTAAGGTTACAATTACACTGATCCAGAAGAAAAAAGACTTTAACAATTAAAATATACTACAGATTTTTAAATTACAAAATCAACTGCAACCACATTACCAACTTTGTTGTTTACATTTAATCATGAACCACTACATTGTTAAAGTTAATTCTAATTTAAAGTTTTCATATGCCGTTAATCTATAGATGATACTGGCTTTAATCTTTGTCATTATTAGTTCCTCTAATTTCTTCAGGAGTGGGAGCATAAATGAATTTCTCTATTACTATATTTATAATTTGAATAAACCCATTCTACAGGTTTATAAACTTTTTAAACTTTTGTTTCTGGAGGTTGCTAACATCTGTGGTTAGAACTAGAAGATAGTCATTAACTTTAAAGGGATATAGCTTACATTTGGACTGCATAACATGTTTTTACACATTCTCGTTATATTATCTCTGGCCATTTCCATATTACTATGACTATCAATGTCTTCCACAATTACAGGGAAGGAAGTTTTTATAAGCAATGACTCATGTCTTTTGAAAAATGTTCTAACAAGTGAAAATTTTCTGAATCTATTCATTGTGATATTAGAGTAATTAATAATTTTTAGAAGCTTACTGATCTATTGCTTATGATTCTGTTCAATGTATATCTTGAAGAGTCACCCTAACTCCCTCATTATACATTCACATGGATTAGAATGTGGATTTCCAATAGAACTCTTAATATGTTTAGTTTTTCATTTTTGCATTTACTTCCTTCATATACCTGATGTAAAAATAACAGCATGATCAGTCAGTATAAATATACATTGGCCAACTACAGGATATTGTAAATTTGTGAGGCAATTTATCACATTTTTGGCAACAGGTTTAGAAATTGAATATGCAGTAACATATGTGGTAAATACATAATACATTAATAAAATAATTTTTGCTGATAGAAAGATAGAAGAAGCCCACAAAGTCTAAGGGCAATAACTCATTTAGCCTATGTGGAAGCATGGGTTGAAGTACTTCAGCATACAACTTGTTAATACATTGACTTTAAGTAAATTTTACATATCCTTAACCTATCTATAATTGGGGTATAGATCTTTGTTAAGTAGAGATATTTTAGGCACATTTAATTTTCTGGGCATCACAGTGGCCATATTGCAATGAGTATAGCAGATTAACTTGTTGATCATACATAGTAAAATGATTACTTTCCATTCACTCTCATTATTGATATTTACCTTATACATTAAAATACCTAGTTACAATTTATATCTAGCTTTTATTAAAACAGGCAAAACTCACTATGTATTGCCACACACTGCAAACTAGAATGCTCAATGAATGCCAGAAGGCTTGTGCATAAAATTCCAATCTAGTGCCTGCTCATCCAATATCCCCAGACTAGTTTTTGCACTTATGGTATTCATCAGTGAAAAGTTGGACCTGAGAGCACTGCACCTAGATCTTAGTATCTAATGCAACCCTCAAGCAGACATCTTTTATCTCTACTTAACTACAAAATTATGAGTCTTAAATTGAAAACAACTTAATATTTTTAATCCAAGCTCATTAGATTACATAGTGATAAAAGACTGAACTAGTTCAGTACCTATACATTTTGGTATCTTTGGTTCTTTAATAACCATAGCCACCATTATTCTATAAGACTGGATTGGTTTTAAGCCAATAAACATCACATGATCACCATTTCTTATGTTTGCTTATAACTGTTATTAAAACAGACAAAACTCACTATACATATCACCACACACTGCAAGCTAGAGTAATTCTAAGATCTAGATGCAGAGCTCTCAGATCCAAGGATCTTCACTGATGAAGGCTACAAGCCAGAAACTAGTCTGAGGATATTGGATGAGTAGACACTAGATGGGAATTTTATGGACAAGCCTTATGTAATCCACTGATTACTCTAATCTTGCAGTGAATATGTATAGTGAGTTTTTTCTGTTTTAATAACAGTTATAAGCAACATAAGAAATGATGATCATGTCATAATTATCTAGCTTTTAATTTTAAACATATCTATTTTGACTAGCTAATTTTGAAAGATTGGACAACAACGAAATAATTCTATTCAATCAAACATCCTAAGACTGTACTACTGCTAAATTTTTAAAACCCTGTTTTATTAATTCATCTAATAATAAACTAACATTAGTAATAATGATATTTTCTGTAGTGGAATGCTGATAAATTACCTTCATAGGATGTTGACTAAGTACATATTAAAATATTTTTCTCTCGTATTTCTGATTGCTATAATTAAATTGTTTGAGATAAAGACTCCACCTAATTATATGCTCATTGTTTGAGTGACTTCTGTTCAGGAACTCTACACTTATATATCTCACTACCAACTCAGATCCTAATAAGAATTGATATAGCTTGCCTGAAATTTTTGAGAGAACATTCCTATACAGATACAGCAATTGACAAAATTGTTCTTTATCATTGGAATCTAAAGTACATAAATTTTTTGACTTCAATTTAATACTTACAACAATTGCAGTTTCTTGTATTCATAATAATTAACTTGATTGGACATTCAAATTATAACTTAAAGAACAAATTTTCTTTTGACACATAAAAATATTCCACTGATAATTCACATTAAATTCCTAAAGTCAAAACCAATTATGGCTCCATGAATTAGACCAGGTGTGATTAAAAAGATATGCCCAAATTCAGATTCATTACTTTTTACAAAAATTTTCTTATTTTATAGCTTCATCCTCTTTCCATTTGCTAAGGTAACATGTATTTGTTTTATAGGCAGAGAAAGTCTTGTCTAATTTACATTAATAATTTTAATATAAGTCCTCTCAGACAATATAGATGTGGCATCCAGAGTTTAGCAAAGCAGTTATAAAAATTCCTTCAACAGCTATATTTGTTGATGTGAAAATTATATAAAATAGGGGGTTTGACCAGCCCATATGAGTTCAGGTAATATTAATATATATATATATATATATATATATATATATATATATATATATATATATATATATATATATATATATATATATATATATATATATTGTTTGCAATGAGGAACATCACATCTAAGGTCCTTACTAGTTTAATACATTTTATTTTTGGCCTTACCAATCATTCTTGGTACAGTTTGAATACCACTAGTGGCCATTTTATATAAGCTATCATCTTCATTTATTTCTTTATATTTATTCTTATTGTAACTAGTTACATAATAAGAAACTAGACTTTTACTATGGTTTCATTTTGAATCATTTTGTTTACATTAGGGTGTTAAATAGAAGAGTAATATTAGCTACAGGATAATAATGATGTGTTTCTTTATAGCTTTATGTCTAGTGTTGAGATTATGATCAATTGTCTTAAGAGCATTAAAGATTTCAGCATCCTCCTTGATAGAATATCAGCAGCAATTATAAGTTTGCTCTATGTGCTCAGGAAAGTTGTGTCTAACTATATTCATTAACTAATTCTCAGACAAAAAAAAGCTGTCAAAAGTTTTATTTTGATTGCCTATCCTCTAAAAAACTGGGCATAATTACTTATATTTGTAGTATACTTCTTCTGGGAGACCTGATAATGAATGTTCCCTTGTCAGTCTTCTCCCCAAAAATTTAGACAATAAAAAGAATTTAAAATCCCTATATGTTTGAGGTGTATAAAATAGGGACTTCCACTAAATGATTGCTCAATATTGATAATTTTTCTTTCTCTATTAGAATACATAAAGAAAATAACTCTCTTAACTGCAAATATTCAGAAGGGTTCTCTAGATATTCCCCCTTAAATATTTAATCTTCATAAACTTTAGGATCATGGATTTCCCTGGGATACAACCTTCATTATCTATGCCTTGCATTACTGAAATATTTTCAGATACAATTTTAAAATGAGTGTTTTCTAGACTAGGGTTTATTCAATCTTTTTACACGTTATTTTTTTACTCACATTTGTTTTTAAGATTATACTTCTGATTAGATTTAACAATACTTATATTTTGATCATTCACTATTTGCAATTCTTTTTCTGAACACTCTGCATTGTAGCTTCTATTTTTAGTTGCTTGAATAAAATTTCCACAATACCATTTTGCTCTTCTTTAAAGTTGTCTAATCTTTCCAAGATACAAATCTTTTGTTCTATTGTCTGATCCAATAACTCCTCATATTTAGAGTTTATTTCTTTTTACTCTTTTTAAAATTTTTTCATATCATTACTTAGTTGAACATTAATTTTTTTATTTTCTCTCATTTTAGGCTTTGAATCTTTTACTGTGGTAACTAATTATTTTTTAATATTTTCTAATTCAACTTATTCTGGGCTTGCATATCCTATCTTACATCTTGAATTTTAATATGAACATTTGCTTGAGATTGTGTCAATTTTTTTTCTATTTTATTTTTACTGTTATTTATCTTACTAAAACAGTGCTCCAATTCTACCTTAAAATTATCTATAAAATGATTTGATTGTGCCTCTATACTTTCAATTTTAGTATTAACAACAACAATTTGCTCTATTATCCTAGCACAAGGCTATTTCCCATTACTTTATAAATTATCAAAATTATGATGATTCAGACTTATACTGAGATAAACAAGCTCTAATCCTTTTTAACATTTTTGCAATTAATTTCCAATTGCTCAAAGTGATAGTTAAACTCTTTTACAGTTTCATCTTGATTGCTTTCTATTTAACATTCAAAATTTAAACTTTTCTGTAAGATTTTTCTCTGCTTCTTCTAATTTGAAAAATTTATTCTCTTGGGATTTTTTAAATTCAATTAATTTACTCTCTTGAGATTCTTTTAGTCCAACTAATTTGCTCTCTTGGACTTTTTATAGTTCAACTAATTTGCCCTCTTGGGATTTTTGAGATTCTTCTAACCTTATCAATGTACTCTTTTTGAGATTTTTCTAAGTTTAAAATTTTACTGTCTTGAGATTTTTGAGATTCAGATAAATTTTTAAGCAATTAAAACATCTGCTTTCAAAGATTAGGAAATGTTACAATTGGGGCCTGTACCAAATCACTATTCTCTGCTGAACCCACCACGATTACTAAATTATATAAAAATTACAGCAAAGATGAAAATAAAGAGTATATAAAATTTTCAAAATATATTATGATTATGACCTACTTAGGCATTCTGTCTTCAAACCTTCAGTACACACTATAAGAAATCCAGAACATATTTGTGTACACCATACAATCCTTAACAATCATTTTCTAATAACTTTTAAAATATTTATTTCTATATAATTCTCACATTTTTTGACTTATGTGTCAGATAATCCTCAATAACAATGCAAAATATTTTTATTAGGGCACAACAAGTATGACCATCAAGAGAAAATCACATACAAGTTTAAATCAAATATCACATCAAAAGAAAATATTTGATAATTATTTATAGAGTGCAAGTCACTTAATTTGTTTTTATTGTTTTTTAAAACTTAAACAATTATAAAACTAATGAATATGGATAAATAAATAACACTTTCACAAATCACAGCTTCAGTTTTAGCTCCCAAACAACAACTATTTAGTCGACCAATCATTCAAACACCCTAATTGCAAAATATAAAAAGGCACACAAATTGAATTCCCTTGATTCTAATGCCAACATCCAATTATGAAACCTTATGATTGCTAGTTTAAAATAATTTCAATCAGCAAGGTCATATAAATCCTAGGTTACCATTAAACATTCACAAAATATTTTCCAAATATAGCACCTTGCACTACATGTCACCTAGGACATATTATACTTCCAAAGCATAACTAATCCAATATAAGAAAATAGCTTTGAGGTACATAATATCTCATATAACAATTCTAAACACATGATATGGAAAACTAATCAAACATATGATTATTATAATAAAATAATTATTAGGCAATTTTAATCAACTCCAATAATTCATTCATCCATGTCCACATGCTAAATTATTCCATACTAAGTGAACTTATTTTTGTTTTCATTAGATTGCAATGCAAATATATTCTGAAAACTCCAATATTCATATAGCATAAATTATACATAAATTACAAGCAATCAATATTATAAAGCATAATAAAACATATAAATATATTTGGTGTTTTTCTGAAGGTTTGTGATGATGGTGTTTTAGCTGTATTTTTATATTGGACTATTTCCATCATCTAATATGTGTGTTGAATGTCTTTAGAAAAGTTTAATTTTTAGTTAAATATTCCAAATGCATTCAACTGTTAGTAATATCACAGCAAACAGGTTAGTATATGCACCAACTGTTAGTAATATCACAGCAAACAAATGTTAATAATATCACAGCAAACAGGTTAGTATACGCACAATGTTTCGAGAGGTATTTTTCTCCCCTCTTCTTCAGGTGTTGCTGGCCTGACCAGTGACAGTACTAGCATGGGATTCGAACCTGGGTCCTTAGATTCTTGATTATTGAAATTTAAGGTAATGCTCTAACCAACTGAGCCATCTTGCCAAAGGCAACAGTATGTAGTAATTTCATATACTTATCTATGAGGTTCCTCCTGATTTCTCCACTTTTTCCTCAGAGCAAAGTTGATTAGTGATTTCCATACATTATGTATTGTGCCAGGCCATACTCCCTGTGGAATTCTTTTCCTAATCTTGCACTGAGCATGAAGTGATCAAGATTCAACAGGTAAAGAAATGGATATCAATTTAGCCGATTGTCTGTACTCATGTGTATTGGTACTTCTAGCTAAATTGATAGAAAGAGTGGATTGACAGGACTCTTCCAGTTAAAAACATCCTTTAGTTGATATCTTATTTGAATGCCCGAATATTGAGAACAATGGCAAGTACACACCTTTGAAAAATCTATTTACAAAATAGACCTTTGCGCGCCACTTCTAGAAAAGAATCTAAAAAATGAATTTTTCACCCTCCTAGAAGGGTGTGCAATACCATATGTTCAGCGGAGCATAAGAATAAGATATAACACCCCGGTAGAGCGATATCCCTTTGTGGCTAGCTCAGTCACTCTACATCTAGGGTCTTCAAATGGGTAAGTTAAATGATTATTACAGGTATGTGGTTGATAAGGAAAGAACACATTTTATCGATATAACTAATACTATAAAAACGAAACAAGTTTAATAATGTGATTAAATATTTATTTAGTCCCAAATACCCATTACCGTTTCATATAAATGATGATATAATAACAAAATACTAAATAATTAATTATCCCAATATATATAGATTTTCAAAGCGTTTAAATAGATAAAATCCAAATTTAAATAAGAACAATAATAATTCCCTAAAACTATTGACAATGTTTATAAGTAATGGAAGTGGTCTGAGCTCCTTTTACCCAATAGAAATAAATTTTAATTTGTGTGATTTGATATACAGATATGAGATTTTCGGTCATACAGGCATACGCTTTTACTGATAACTTTAAAACCTTGTTATTGATAGGAAATATAATAATAAAAACTATGCATATTTGCACAATGAAATATATCACTAATTTCATATTTTCAACAAGTCAATGTGTTGCGTTGGCTCAGATACCATATCGTACTCACCATAAGGTACTGTATCTATTTCCGTTTTGCCAAAGATAAATTTCTATACATGTATATACGTGCAGCCCAATTATACTCTTACTATTATTTAAATATAAAGTTATTAGAGTACTTGCTTACAGGGAATCTATAATAAATCAATCCCTTCTTACACTCATCGTGAGGTGTAGCAGTCACAAAAAAAAAATAACTTAAAAAGGATATCCGGTTAAATACATTTTTAGATATTCAGCATGAGATATCATATTTACCGAATATAATAAGCGTATGTACGCATACACATATATATACATGCATCTTTGTTGAAAATACTAATTTGAAATAGAAAAATTCACTCAAAGGATTTAAGTCAAAGCTTTACCATTTATGACCGCAATAACCGTAAATTTATACATATGCGAGAGACTCTCTCATTTTTAAATGATAAATAATAATAACAAAAAATATATATATATCCAATCGGAAATAGAAAAGTTAATTATTTCAATGTTAATAAATATCTTAAAATAAACTTATATCTGCGTCTTCATTCTTCTCCTCTGGGCTGAGTGGGCTTCAAGTTAACTGGCTGTGTGGTGACGATTTCTTCCATTTAGTAAGGTGGCACTGGTCATCCTCCTGGGCGGTTGGAATTGGCGTGGTCACATCTGGGCGGCTTAGGACAGAGAAAGGGCGGTGCACTGACTAGTTGTCTACCCCACGGTCATTTTGCCGGAATCTCTAGTATATTGCTTCATATCCTCTTTTTTTATATATCTAAATAGTAACGAGGATTATTTAATAAATTTTCATAGGCTGTCTCCAATAGTTATTCGAATCCACAAAGACAAGAGTTCTTAAAAGAACTGTATAAAGGATTTGTTCTAACGAATGTCACTAATAGTACTATTCATAAATGACTCTCTAAGTAGCTGATCGCTTGGAGAATTCTGGAGCAACGAACAGAATGACTTGCCCAGAATGGCTGCCAACGAAAGACTGAATCTCACTGCCCTGATCAAACTATATCAATCCCACTAGCCCCCTGAGAAGCATGAATCAGCCAATCCTTTCAATTTATCTTATCATTTAGATTATAACATTCCTTATTGATTACTCAGACCACTTGCTCACAAAATCAATTCAAAAGAATTTTTAAAAAGATAACAGTTTAATTAAAGCATTATCAAACATTTTGCTTTTGATCAGATTTTTGCACAAGCAATTAACATTCTTAGTTTACAGAATAAAATTAGTTTTTAGAAAAGTAATTACAAAAAAAAAAATATGTACAATTATATTGGAACAATTGCTTTTCTCTATTTGAATTTTTCAGAGAAAGCCAAATACATAAAATAACATATCATAAGACATATACAAAAAGGAAATATAAAACCAAAAAAAATACATGAGTTTACTACAATATTTTCTATGTCAATTTCATATTATTTAAATTGGTGTGTGTGGGTATTTTAATGCTCAGACCACTCCATTATTAAAATAGCACATTTATATATTTGTTGTGCTTAATATCTACAAATTCATAAATGTATCTGCTGTAATATTCTTTACAGCAGATTTTGTGCATGGACATTTGATAATGCCTGGCACAATACCCCCCTCTCCAATGAGACTTTTAAATGGGTATGACCATTTAAAGTCTTAAGATTTTATTATGAACTATACATGTGAGATGATCTCTAAAGCATCCTGGATGCTATGGTATGGGTTTTAGTGCCCGAGCATTGTATGTGCCCTTTATTCCCTGTTCTGTTTTAATCCAAAAAGCATTATTCCCACTGCAGTCCACAATTTCAAAAGGGCCTTCATAAAGGTTAAAAAATTTTTTACACTGGAACTTTTCTGGAATGCTCACATGAGGCGTTCTGACCATCACTCTATCCCCTACCTTGAATTGGTAGTTTTGCGTGCTGTGTTTCCTTTTGTTTCTTCTGAGACTCATCTTATGCATCTGGGCTTGAGCCTTTTTTTTATCTAATTCCATGTCAATTGTTTTGTCTCTGCTCCCTGGGAAATTTGCCTTGAAGAGTTTTGGTACGAATTTTCCAAAATGTAGCTGTGTTGGAGGGAATCCAGTGGATTCATGTACAGACCAGTTTATATAATTTAGTATCTGAGGTAGCTGTTTTACCCATCCCTTGTGGTTTGTCGGTAAGTATGTACGAAACAGCCTTCCCAACTCTCGCATAACTCTTTCACAAGGATTACTTTGGGGGTTACGGATCGATGTAAGTACGTGTTTAACTCGCTGCTTAGTAACCCATTTGTTCCATTCTTCTGATACAAAAGGGGTTCCATGGTCTGTCAGGATCGTTTCTGGTTTCCCAACTGTGTTAAAATGTGAGGACTCTAGAACTTTTATAGTTTCACGTGTTGTAGTTCTTGCTAAAGGGTAGGCTGCCACAAATTTGGAGAAAAGGTCATATACAACGAGTAAATATCTTTTTCTATTGAAGGGTGGCAGAGGACCATAAAAATCCATGGCCATTATTTCCTTTGAGTTGTTAGGGATGATTGATTTCATTGGAGTTGTGTATGCTCTATTCAGTGGTTTTGCATGCTGGCATATTTCACATTTGTTCAAAATCTTTATTATGTCCCGGTGCATCCCAGGCCAATAGAACCAGCGCTTGAGGCAATATTCAGTTTTTGGGGTTCCATAATGTCCATATAATCGGTGAATGTAATCAGTGAGAAGGCCCCGAATGGCTGGTGGTACCATCACTCTCCATTCATCAATGTCTTCTTGAATTTGGTAATATAAAACCTCCTTTTCTATCTTGTATCGGCACTTCTTACCTGGCAAGCTGTCATCCTTCTGAGGAGGTTGTGTATACAGTGTTATGATCCGGTTTAAGTCCTTATCTTCATGCTGTCTCTTTGACATTTGTTTTAGATGTTCCTCTATGTCTTTGTCCTTACATGATATGCTCATCATGTATGCATGATCTATCTTCAGGTGTTGTTGTTGTTGAGTTTGAATGGGATGACGACTGAGGATGTCAGCCACCACATTCTCAGCTCCTTTGCAATGTTTCACCGTATAATTAAACTCTTGGAGAAACAAACTCCAGCGAACTAGTCGGCTATTAGTGAGATAGCTGTGATTTAGAAATTGAAGACTCTTGTGGTCCGTAATTACTATCACTTCAGAGCCTAGTAGCATAGGGCGAAATTTTTCAAATGCCCATACGATTGCAAGGGCTTCTTTTTCTGTAACTGTGTAATTACGTTCAGGTCCTTTCAACAACCTGCTTATGAAGTACAGGACCCCTATCTGTCCATCTTGCTGAACTTGGGATAGTGTGACACCCAATCCATATGCACTGCTATCAGTTTGGAGTATAAAGGGTTTGTCGAAGTCTGGGTATGCCAGCACTATTTGTTTTATGAAACTCCTCTTAATCTCAGCAAATGCTTCCTCTTGTTCACTGGTCCAGTTCCAATGGGTATCTTTCCTGAGTAATCTTAATAAAGGTTCCATTCGGTCAGCAAATTTTTCACAGAATCTGTTGTAAAAGTTGCATAGTCCTAAAAAGGACCGAATGTGCTTTCGAGTTTTAGGTACAGGGAAGTCATTTATTGCACTGATTTTATCAGGGTGAGGTTTGATTCCTGTTCGTCCCACCAAATGACCCAAAAATTCTATCTCCTCAGAGATCAGTATACTCTTTTTCAGATTGATTTTGATTCCTTTAGCTTCACACTCTGCAAAAAATATTTGTAAGTGTTGGAAGTGTTCTTCCAGAGATGTGGATGCTACTACGACGTCGTCCACATATATTGTTAAAATTTTCTTGATTTCCTGAGACAAAACTTGGTCCAGACATCGTAATAAACCTGCACCG
This sequence comes from Epiperipatus broadwayi, assembly GCA_028023455.1. Lineage (NCBI taxonomy): Eukaryota > Metazoa > Onychophora > Udeonychophora > Euonychophora > Peripatidae > Epiperipatus > Epiperipatus broadwayi. The sequence goes on along the minus strand of JAQFVV010000011.1, from coordinate 726,128 downwards.
CTATTAACTAAGCCAAAAGGCATTCGATTAAATTGATATGTGTGGCCTCCATATCTAAAAGCTGTGTATTTGCGATCTGTGTGATGTAATTCTATCTGCCAGTAGCTGGCAGTTAAGTCAAATGTGGAAAATATTATTTTGTCTTTAAATTTCATGAGTAATTCTTGCATACGAGGTGGAATAGTACAATCTGGTATTGTCGCCCTGTTAAGTTGGCGTGCATCAAGGCATAACCGCACGGATCCATTTTTCTTTCTGACCACCACTAGGGGGTTACAGTATGGGGAAAAGCATTTATCAATGATGCCCCATTCCAACATTTGTTCCAGCTGTTTCTCCACCTCCTTCTTAAATTTGTGTGGTATGGGGTAGGATCGCGCTTGGAACGGTTCTCCTGGTTTCAATCTGATTCTTTGTTTATATCCTTTAATGAGCCCAGGACTATCAGAAAATATGTTTTTATAAGTATAAAGCATAGATTTGAGTTTTTCCGTCTCAGTGGCAGAAGTCAGTTTTGCTCCATTTGCCTTTTCTTCCATCAGCTCCATGTCCAGTTGTGTCATACAACATGCCTCAGTATCATCATGTAAGTGGGGTGTTAGCATTTCAATTTGTTTGTCATTGCACACTACCAGCTGATGTTCATAATCCAAAATGCATCTGTTTTTGTGTAGGAAATCTGAACCCAACACAACTTCATGGATAAGACTGGTCATTATTAAGAACACTTGGTATACCATCTTATGCTGTATGTGCATCTGTACCCAAATTTGCTTAGGCAGAAGTTTTGCTTTCCGGTTGTTTGCTAATGTTATTTGTGCTGTCTTCAAAGGTAAGATTTCTATGCTTGGGTTTTTTGCTACAATGCGGTGGTATAGATCTTCTGATATTACAGATATTTGACTGCCCGAATCCAGCATGGCCGTGACTTCAAGTCCCTCCATTGTCAGACTGATCTCAGGACAACTTTGAGGAGCATATTCAGGCACTCTATCTTCCCATGAACATATCAAGTTTGATATTTCTTTGTCCATATTAGTCCATGGTTTTATGATGTGGCCACAGAACTCTTCATTTTTGTTCCTGTTTGTGTGATTGGTATGTTTATCTTCCCAAACATTTGCTGATAGCCTATATTGTTGGCTCATGTCTATCTCATTTAATAATTCATCCATTTGTTGCACTGAATTTGTGCTTGCGGTGAGCACCATTTGTTCAACATGAAGTGGCAAATTACGGCGGATTATCCTGACTATTCGCCCCTCTGATATGTGGCATGCTTTCAGTGTCTGAAGTCTAGCTGCTTGTCTTCTGAAAAATTTCGAATAATTTTCGCCAGTATTCTCTTTATATTTTTCCTGCATGACTTGTTGCAGGATCATATCTTGGCACTGCTCACTCCAAAAACTTTTTAACAATACCTTTTTATAATCCTCAAATGTTTTGGGATGGTGGAACAAGGACTGCCACCATGTTAGAGCATCGCCATGGAGGTGATTGTAGGCAATTGCCAGTTTACCAAAGTCATTAATTTGATTCACTTGGAAATATGTTTCTAAGCTTTTAATATGCTCGATAGGGGCTTCATCTGTTTGTCCCTCAAATATCTTTATTTTTAAAAATTGGTTTATATTGCAAGAGTAAGATTGTCCCTTTTCTCTTTCGTGTATCTCATTTTTAAAGCTATAAAATCTTGTTTCGATTTCCTTTGACATTTCACGTTTGAACTCCTCCATTCTTTGGTTTGTGTATGCAGTGTTTTCCGAGAGTTGTTGAGTCAGTTCATTTATCTTTTGTGGTATTCTGGCCATTTCTTGTTTTATATACACTAACGTTTCTTCCATTATGTTTTATTTTTAAACACGCAGTACACCGCGCACCTAACTCTGCCTTATTCCAATCGCCGATTATGTGTCTTTTCTACGCCCTGTTCCAACCACTCCGCCCATGTCCACCTACGTCTATCTAACCTTATTTATAGATAGTAAAAAAAAATCAAGTTTAACGTACGAAACTCTATTTCGCTATGCTAGTATAAAACACATTTTATTATACCCATTCTTTTTAAAAAAAAAAACAAAACAAAAACATCTTCAAGTATAAGTTATTTTAAATATTACACAATTTTGAAAAACGGGTCTTATACTTATATCTAAAATGTCTATTTTCTCTCTCTTTCAAAACAAAACAAGAAAACAACAAATTCAACTGTAAGTTATTCTAAAAATATTACGCTATAATAACCTATTACTTTTATTTGTAAAACCTCCGACCATTTATATACGTATATCTACAGCGTGTGACCTACTTTCCTCCACTCATTCGTTTAATAATTTTTATATAGTTTATTTCTATTTTAATTACACATGAGACGTCAGTTTTTACTCAGTTTAAAATGGAAACTTTATTTATCTAATAAAATGTTAGCGACTCTGTTTAAAGTGAAAATTGTTAAGCAATTATTAAGATGAAAGAATCAATACTCTATATAACAAAATATCAACGTCAATATATTACATGTATACTTATTTAAAATAACTTCGAAGTCTATTTTATTTATCCGGTAGAGTGTGAGCATTTGATTTATTGCTAACAATTTGAATCATAAATATATATTAAATATCCGTCGCTACAAAGAATAAACTATCATTTTGGAACTGCAACTTTCTGAGTAAAATATTTTTAATTAACTAAGAATATCTTCAAAAAAATATATATAGCAAACTAAGCGTGTTCATTTGTACAGCCTATTAATTACACTATATATTTAGGAAAAAAACTCCCTGCGGAATTCTTTTCCTAATCTTGCACTGAGCATGAAGTGATCAAGATTCAACAGGTAAAGAAATGGATATCAATTTAGCCGATTGTCTGTACTCATGTGTATTGATACTTCTAGCTAAATTGATAGAAAGAGTGGATTGACAGGACTCTTCCAGTTAAAAACACCCTTTAGTTGATATCTTATTTGAATGCCCGAATATTGAGAACAATGGCAAGTACACACCTTTGAAAAATCTATTTACAAAATAGACCTTTGTGCGCCACTTCTAGAAAAGAATCTAAAAAATGAATTTTTCACCCTCCTAGAAGGGTGTGCAATACCATATGTTCAGCGGAGCATAAGAATAAGATATAACACCCCGGTAGAGCGATATCCCTTTGTGGCTAGCTCAGTCACTCTACATCTAGGGTCTTCAAATGGGTAAGTTAAATGATTATTACAGGTATGTGGTTGATAAGGAAAGAACACATTTTATCGATATAACTAATACTATAAAAACGAAACAAGTTTAATAATGTGATTAAATATTTATTTAGTCCCAAATACCCATTACCGTTTCATATAAATGATGATATAATAACAAAATACTAAATAATTAATTATCCCAATATATATAGATTTTCAAAGCGTTTAAATAGATAAAATCCAAATTTAAATAAGAACAATAATAATTCCCTAAAACTATTGACAATGTTTATAAGTAATGGAAGTGGTCTGAGCTCCTTTTACCCAATAGAAATAAATTTTAATTTGTGTGATTTGATATACAGATATGAGATTTTCGGTCATACAGGCATACGCTTTTACTGATAACTTTAAAATCTTGTTATTGATAGGAAATATAATAATAAAAACTATGCATATTTGCACAATGAAATATATCATTAATTTCATATTTTCAACAAGTCAATGTGTTGCGTTGGCTCAGATACCATATCGTACTCACCATAAGGTACTGTATCTATTTCCGTTTTGCCAAAGATAACTTTCTATACATGTATATACGTGCAGCCCAATTATACTCTTACTATTATTTAAATATAAAGTTATTAGAGTACTTGCTTACAGGGAATCTATAATAAATCAATCCCTTTTTACACTCATCATGAGGTGTAGCAGTCACAAAAAATAAATAACTTAAAAAGGATATCCGGTTAAATACATTTTTAGATATTCAGCATGAGATATCATATTTACCGAATATAATAAGCGTATGTACGCATACACATATATATACATGCATCTTTGTTGAAAATACTAATTTGAAATAGAAAAATTCACTCAAAGGATTTAAGTCAAAGCTTTACCATTTATGACCGCAATAACCGTAAATTTATACATATGCGAGAGACTCTCTCATTTTTAAATGATAAATAATAATAACAAAAAAAATATATATATCCAATCGGAAATAGAAAGTTAATTATTTCAATGTTAATAAATATCTTAAAATAAACTTATATCTGCGTCTTCATTCTTCTCCTCTGGGCTGAGTGGGCTTCAAGTTAACTGGCTGTGTGGTGACGATTTCTTCCATTTAGTAAGGCGGCACTGGTCATCCTCCTGGGCGGTTGGAATTGGCGTGGTCACATCTGGGCAGCTTAGGACAGAGAAAGGGCGGTGCACTGACTAGTTGTCTACCCCACGGTCATTTTGCCGGAATCTCTAGTATATTGCTTCATATCCTCTTTTTTTTATATATCTAAATAGTAACGAGGATTATTTAATAAATTTTCATAGGCTGTCTCCAATAGTTATTCGAATCCACAAAGACAAGAGTTCTTAAAAGAACTGTATAAAGGATTTGTTCTAACGAATGTCACTAATAGTACTATTCATAAATGACTCTCTAAGTAGCTGATCACTTGGAGAATTCTGGAGCAACGAACAGAATGACTTGCCCAGAATGGCTACCAACGAAAGACTGAATCTCACTGCCCTGATCAAACTATATCAATCCCACTAGCCCCCTGAGAAGCATGAATCAGCCAATCCTTAAAATTTATCTTATCATTTAGATTATAACATTCCTTATTGATTACTCAGACCACTTGCTCACAAAATCAATTCAAAAGAATTTTTAAAAAGATAACAGTTTAATTAAAGCATTATCAAACATTTTGCTTTTGATCAGATTTTTGCACAAGCAATTAACATTCTTAGTTTACAGAATAAAATTAGTTTTTAGAAAAGTAATTACAAAAAAAAAAAATATGTACAATTATATTGGAACAATTGCTTTTCTCTATTTGAATTTTTCAGAGAAAGCCAAATACATAAAATAACATATCATAAGACATATACAAAAAGGAAATATAAAACCAAAAAAATACATGAGTTTACTACAATATTTTCTATGTCAATTTCATATTATTTAAATTGGTGTGTGTGGGTATTTTAATGCTCAGACCACTCCATTATTAAAATAGCACATTTATATATTTGTTGTGCTTAATATCTACAAATTCATAAATGTATCTGCTGTAATATTCTTTACAGCAGATTTTGTGCATGGACATTTGATAATGCCTGGCACAGTATAGTCACACTAGGTTGGCTTATGGGATTTTTTGCCATTGTCATGTGAGCAGCTTCTTTAAATTTTCTTCTTTGTACCTTTTCTTCTTTATCCAATATTTTTGTATTTTCCCAATTGAACGTATGTTCATTGGTCCATACATGGTCTGCTACCTTAGACACATCTGTTTTATCTTTTCTAATCATCAGTTTATGTTCTTGCAAGCGCTTTTGAATGGGACGGCTGGTCTCACCAATATATGTTCTTCCACATTTACATGGTATTTCATAGATGCAGTTTTTTTCTTTTCAGCATTTCAAGTTTAGGCTTTGTAGATGTTAGAATTCCTCATAGTGTGGTATGGCTCTGGAAAGCTGTTCTGATGTTATACTGATTGCAGATTTTCCTTAATTTGTCTGCTATTTTTGGAATGTATGGGTACACTACAGTACCAATAATTGTCTTTTCTCTTGATGGTTCTTTTTGTTGTCTATTTAATGTTTTCTTAATAACAGCTGATGGATAACCATTTTTCATAAGAGTTTGTTCTATATAGATCTTTTCTTTTTCCAAATCACTGGTTTCTGAACAAACTTCTTTTGCTCTGTTCCATAGTGATAGTATAACTCCATGTTTTGTGTTTCTGGTGTGATTAGATGTATAGGCTAGGTATTTTCCTGTATGTGTAGGTTTTCGGTAAACTGTAGTTTTGATTTTGCCATGAGGGAGTCTTGTCACAAGAACATCTAAGAATGCCAATTTTTGTTCTTGTTCTGATTCTATTGTGAATTTAATTGAAGGGGATATGTTGTTGATGTGTTTCCAGAAAGTTTGTAGCAGTGCTTCACCATGTGGCCATACAACAAATGTATCATCCACATAGCGAAGCCAAACTTTAGGTGGATAAGGAGTAGTTTTTATGGCTGTGGTTTCAAGTTCTTCCATGTAAATATTGCTAATCAGGGGAGACAATGGTGAGCCCATAGCCATTCCTTGATTTTGTTGGAAGAATTCTGTGTTATATTGAAAGTAGGTTGTTTTTATGCAGAATGTTAATAGTTCCATTATACTATCAATAGGAAGAGCTGTTCTGGTTTGTAAACTATTATCACCATTTAATCTTTTCCTTACAATAGACAATGCTTCTTCACATGGTACATTTGTGAATAAACTTTCCACATCAAAGCTTACCAGTAAGTCAGTTCTTTCAATTTTCATGTTCTTGATTAATTCTACAAAGTGTCTAGAATCCCTGACAAAGGACTGGGTCTTGTATGCCAAAGGACTTAGAACTTTGAGAAGAAATCTTGCCAAATTTTGGCAAGGTGAATCTCTAGAACTAACAATAGGTCTTAATGGAACATGATCCTTATGGATTTTAGGTAGACCATAAAGATGAGGAATTTTGCTGAAATATGATGTTATTTTACTTTTTTCTGAATCAGTGAAGTACTTGCGATGCTTTCTGAGTAATGCTTGTAACTTTGTTTCCGTACTTGGTATCGGATTTTTTGCCACTTTTCTATATTGGCCTGCTGTGAGGAGTTCTTGTATTTTGTTGTCATAATCAGTTGTAATCCATTACAACTGTTGCATTGCCTTTGTCAGCAGGGAGAATAATTATAGATTTATCTACTTTGAGAGATTTAATTGCTTTCCTCTCACCATAGGATATGTTTGACTTCAATTTTTGTTGCTTGTCAAGTGTTCTTTTTATTCTCCAGTATAATTCTGCTGCTTCTTCTAAAGGCAATTTTTGAGTGACTTCCTCAGTGGCTGCCATTATATCTAATAAAGGGATATTAGATGGTGTTATAGCAAAGTTTAATCCTTTTTCAAGAACAGAAATTTCAGTATCTGTTAGATGTTTAGAACTTAGATTTTTACCAGATGAAGCTGTTACATTGCTTGGTACATTATGATTTTTGATTTGCCCATGTAGGTTAGCAAGTTTCTTCTTTTGGCATTCTTTTATTTTTCCATGTAATATAAAATATGATTTTCTTACTGCTTGAGAAACTCTCATGTAGTCTTCATCAGTAAGTTTATTTTTTAGAAAACATTCTACATTATTAATGGAATGCATTGTTTGATACTTAGAAAACCTTTGAGCATTTATTCTTTCTCTTAACAGAGCTTCACTTGCTCTCTGAGTAATTTTCTCAGCTCTCTGAGAGTGAATTGGAGGTTTTAGTTGCAAACCTTTAGGAATTATCCCTTCAGATTTACATTTACATAAGAAAGTTAAATGATTTTCTACTTTGGCCAGCTTTAGACATAGTTTTTCATAATGTCTAAAGTTTGATATAGTATCAGGTCCATACTGAATACTTAGTGTTTTTCTGAAGGTTTGTGATGATGGTGTTCTAGCTGTATTTTTATATTGGACTATTTCCATCATCTAATATGTGTGTTGAATGTCTTTAGAAAAGTTTAATTTTAGTTAAATATTCCAAATGCATTCAACTGTTAGTAATATCACAGCAAACAGGTTAGTATATGCACCAACTGTTAGTAATATCACAGAAACAAATGTTAATAATATCACAGCAAACAGGTTAGTATATGCACTAACTGTTAGTAATATCACAGCAAACAGGTTAGTATATGCACAACGTTTCGAGAGGTATTTTTCTCCCCTCTTCTTCAGGTGTTGCTGGCCTGACCAGTGACAGTACTAGCATGGGATTCGAACCTGGGTCCTTAGATTCTTGATTATTGAAATTTAAGGTAACGCTCTAACCAACTGAGCCATCCTGCCAAAGGCAACAGTATGTAGTAATTTCATATACTTATCTATGAGGTTCCTCCTGATTTCTCCACTTTTTCCTCAGAGCAAAGTTGATTAGTGATTTCCATACATTATGTATAGTCACACTAGGTTGGCTTATGGGATTTTTTGCCATTGTCATGTGAGCAGCTTCTTTAAATTTTCTTCTTTGTACCTTTTCTTCTTTATCCAATATTTTTGTATTTTCCCAATTGAACATATGTTCATTGGTCCATTCATGGCCTGCTACCTTAGACACACCTGTTTTCTCTCTTCTAATCATCATGACTACATGAGAGTTTTTCAAGCAGTAAGAAAATCGTATTCTATATTACATGGAAAAATAAAAGAAATGTCAAAAGAAGAAACTTGCTAACCTACATGGGCATATAAAAAATCATAATGTACCAAGCAATGTAACAGCTACATCTGTTAAAAATCTAAGTTCTAAACATCTAACAGATACTGAAATTTTAGTTCTTGAAAGAGGATTAAACTTTGCTGTAACACCATCTAATATCCCCTTATTAGATATAATGGCAGCCACTGAGGAAGTCACTCAAAAATTGCCTTTAGAAGAAGCAGCAGAATTGCACTGGAGAATAAAAAGAACACTTGACAAGCAACAAAAATTGCAGTCAAACATATCCTATGAGGAGAGGAAAGCAATTAAATCTCTCAAAGCAGATAAATCTATAATTATTCTCCCTGCTGACAAAGGCAATGCAACAGTTGTAATGGATACAACTGATTATGACAACAAAATACAAGAACTCCTCACAGCTGGCCAATATAGAAAAGTGGCAAAAGATCCGATACCAAGTACGGAAACAAAGTTACAAGCATTACTCAGAAAGCATCGCAAGTACTTCACTGATTCAGAAAAGAGTAAAATAACATCATATTTCAGCAAAATTCCTCATCTTTATGGTCTACCTAAAATCCATAAGGATCATGTTCCATTATGACCTATTGTTAGTTCTAGAGATTCACCTTGCCAGAATTTGGCAAGATTTCTTCTCAAAGTTCTAAGTCCTTTGGCATTCAAGACCCAATCATTTGTCAGGGATTCTAGACACTTTGTAGAATTAATCAAGAACATGAAAATTGAAAGAACTGACTTACTGGTAAGCTTTGATGTGGAAAGTTTATTCACAAATGTACCATGTGAAGAAGCATTGTCTATTGTAAGGAAAAGATTAAATGGTGATAATAGTTTACAAACCAGAACAGCTCTTCCTATTGATAGCATAATGGAACTATTAACTTTCTGTATAAAAACAACCTACTTTCAATATAACACAGAGTTCTTCCAACAAAATCAAGGAATGGCTATGGGCTCACCATTGTCTCCCCTGATTAGCAATATTTACATGGAAGAACTTGAAACCACAGCCATAAAAACTACTCCTTATCCACCTAAAGTTTGGCTTCACTATGTGGATGATACATTTGTTGTATGGCCACATGGTGAAGCATTGCTACAAACTTTCTGGACACACATCAACAACATATCCCCTTCAATTAAATTCACAATAGAACCAGAACAAGAACAAAAATTGGCATTCTTAGATGTTCTTGTGACAAGACTCCCTCATGGCAAAATCAAAACTACAGTTTACCAAAAACCTACACATACAGGAAAATACCTAGCCTATACATCTAATCACACCAGAAAGACAAAACATGGAGTTATACTATCACTGTGGAACAGAGCAAAAGAAGTTTGTTCAGAAACTGGTGATTTGGAAAAAGGAAAGATCTATATAGAACAAACTCTTAAGAAAAATGGTTATCCATCAGCTGTTATTAAGAAAACATTAAACAGACAACAAAAAGAACCATCAAGAGAAAAGACAATTATTGGTACTGTAGTGTATCCATACATTCCAAAAATAGCAGACAAATTAAGGAAAATCTGCAATCAGTATAACATCAGAACAGCTTTTCAGAGCCATACCACACTATGAGGAATTCTAACATCTACAAAGCCTAAACTTGAAATGCTGCAAAGAAAAAACTGCATCTATGAAATACCATGTGAATGTGGAAGAACATATATTGGTGAGACCAGCCATCCCATTGAAAAGCGCTTGCAAGAACATAAACTGATGATTAGAAGAGAGAAAACAGATGTGTCTAAGGTAGCAGACCATGTATGGACCAATGAACATACGTTCAATTGGGAAAATACAAAAATATTGGATAAAGAAGAAAAGGTACAAAGAAGAAAATTTAAAGAAGCTGCTCACATGACAATGGCAAAAAATCCCATAAGCCAACCTAGTGTGACTATACATAATGTATGGAAACCACTAATCAACTTTGCTCTGAGGAAAAAGTGGAGAAATCAGGAGGAACCTCATAGATAAGTATATGAAATTACTACATACTGTTGCCTTTGGCAGGATGGCTCAGTTGGTTAGAGCGTTACCTTAAATTTCAATAATCAAGAATCTAAGGACCCAGGTTCGAATCCCATGCTAGTACTGTCACTGGTCAGGCCAGCAACACCTGAAGAAGAGAGGAGAAAAATACCTCTCGAAACGTTGTGCGTATACTAACCTGTTTGCGGATATTATTAACATTTGTTTGCTGTGATATTACTAACTGTTGGTGCATATACTAACCTGTTTGCTGTGATATTACTAACAGTTGAATGCATTTGGAATATTTAACTAAAAATTAAACTTTTCTAAAGACATTCAACACACATATTAGATGATGGAAATAGTCCAATATAAAAATACAGATGTAAATATATTTATATCTAAAATATATTTTCATTGTTTTTACCACTTTAATGTGTCTTAATATTAAAATGATTGACTCCAATGCAAATTTCCATCGCATTATAGTTTGAATAATGATTCTGTTGTCATTTATAATACTTTATTAAAATATGCTGAATATTTAAATATCACATTTGAAAAGTAATTAGTCAAACTCGAGTACTAGAGTTGAAAATTGACACAAATTATACCCTTCAGGGTATTGGTAACACAGAGTTATTTAAAGCAATTTACAGTTAATATAATATTTTTTTAGGAGCAATATGATGTTTGAAGTAATAAGTTTTATAGAGAGAACAATGTAAGTTATTTTGAATCAATATAAAATTTATAAAATAACGTGAAGTTTATATAGAGCATGGCATTACTTCTTTCAAAGCAATATGAAGTTAATGAAACAATACATAGATTATAGTGAGCTCAGCATTATTTATCTTTCATAAATAGCACAAATATTTAAATGAAATAAAGTATATTTCAGCACAAATATTTAATTCTATAACAAATAAAATAGTTTAATAAGTTGAAGTATATTTCTGCATACATGTCTGATCATAAAATGGAAAACAGAAAGTTAATCTTTGCTTGGCATAATTAAAAATAAGACACAATTCCTGGAAACAAAATATTTCCATTTGGCAATTATCATCATTATCAACCATTATCATTCTACTGCAGAATAAAAGTCTCTCCAAGTTCAATCCATCTTTTCCTATCTTTAGCTTCTCTTCTCCACATCACCCCTGCACACTTTCTTATTTCGTCCATCCATCTCACATGTGGACTCTTTCTGGATCTTTTACAATCTCTTGGACTCCAGTTTAAAATTTCAATTGTCCATCTATTATCATCTCTTCTTGAAATATGTTCAGCCCAACTCCACTTCAGTCTTTTAATTTTTTCAATGAGGTCAGTAACACCTGTTTGTTCTCTTACCCATACATTGTGCTTTTGATCTCTTCTTGTTACTTCCAACATGCATCTCTTCATTTGCTTCTTGTTACTCCCAACCTGCATCTCTCCATACATGCTATATCTTAAACCACTCACTATTTCTTATGCTATCACATTACTGTTATTAAAACAGGCAAAACTCTCCATACAGTAGTGCACTCAGTGCCTTCTGGCATCCATTGATTACTCTGCTTAGCACTGAGTGGCACTATTGTATGGAGAGTTTTGCCTGTGTTAATGCTATATCTTCACAGAATGTTATTTTAATTAATAAAACATACTATTATAAAAATAATTCACTTTTACAATAATGTAAATGCAGTTAAAAACTTTTAGAATTATTATTTACAGCTGTTTTTATTCTTTTTAAAAAATATTCTTCTAACTAGCCAAGTTCTAATTCTGTTGTAAACAAAGTTAAGCATAACAAGAATACTGCAAATAATAAAAAAAACAAATATACAATTTATAATTAGCAGTAGAAGTATTCAAAACAATAGTAGACTTCATTTCTATTAAATATCAAGCATGAATAAACAATAAAATGAATGTTAATTATAGTTCTAACAATATATATTTTATGATTCGGTGAGTATTTCTGGCATTATAAAGCTATGAGACAGCTTTTTTTTTCTGTTGATAATATAATATTTAAATTTTCTTTATGTTATGTACTTTCAAGAGATGGTGGGCTAAAGCAGGAAACCCAAGTAGATATTATATTAGCCATTCATTGTTCAAAATTATCAAATTAGATGTCTATTGAATTAATACATTAGAAGATAATGAGAATAAGATAAAGATGTAAATATCAACAGGTGATCAACTGCTTTTATATAATAAGTTATGTGATTTAAAAGAAATCAATGGTTGACAAATTTAGGTTGTTAATCATCTAATAACCATTTTCCCTCTAATTAATTACCATGGAAATATTCTAAAAATAACTTTTTTAGACTTCTGTATTTTCCTAGTCATAATAAACTAAGTTACATCATAAATTACAAACCATTATTTATTGACAATTTAATATTGCAATAAATAAACATTATAAATAATAAATAATTATTTGAACATATTTTTTTAAAATTCTCAAGATTTAAAATTTAATGCTTTTAAAACAATAAATATTTGGTACTAATTGGTATGCCAGGCCAGCCATTTGGTGGCATTGTTTCTCTGCTAAAAACACAGAAATATGCCATTTACATGGCCTAATATTTTTGTGTTTTTGCAGAGAAACTTACGGCCTATACAACAGTACTGTTCATATTAGCCACTGTAGGCATATATGGCATTGCACACTAATATTACAGCCCACTAATGTGCTTCACCATTCTATACAAGTATGCAACTTGATCATATGACGTGAGGGTGGAGGGAATTCGAGTGGCCATAATTGTTGTAATATGCATTCTAATTAAATATCTTACTCCCTACCCAATATACTATTTGATATTAATAATTGTAAGACCATTGCCATACTTCCCTACAAATTTTGGAAAGTGAAAAAAATTGCAAAAGGTCATGGCCAAGCACCTTTTCTCAGAACTCATGTGAATAGCCATGTAAATTACGAGACAAAAAAAATGTCTGAGATTGCACATAGCTTTGGAAATCATAAACTTGGTTTGATCAGTGATGACAAATTATTTGTCAACAACCCCTCCCCCCCTGCCTAAAAAAAACATTAAAATAAGATCAAAACTTTTGACTTTTTCAAGTTTGGTATTTTTTTTTTTGTTTATTTTAAAAAAATATGGCGCCTTTTTTTTTCACTATACAGTGATATTTCTTTCGGCTTTATTTGTATACTGCTGATATACTAAAACTTTTCTTTTTAAAATAAATTTTTATTAACTTTTTTTAAAAAATAAAAACAAACCAAAAATAACTTTTCTCTTTCAAGATAATTTTATTTGACCTATAAGTGATTACAAAAAAAAATAAAAATAAAAAAATAACAAGAAATAACTAGACGAGGTTACAGGGTGGTATATACAAAGAAGAAATGATTCAAAAGTCAGTAGATTATAACCTGTGGATGCAAGGTGAATATTAATCATCTAGTCTATAGTGAAATACCTTTGTTAGTAAACCCTGTTTTGGCAAGTTATGGTTGGGGGGTTTTATTAAATCATAATAAGATATTAAATCATAATAAATATTTTCATATAAATTATTTAGGGGTTGGTTGGAGAGGTGCTGTTTAGACCAGTTGTGAATTCCCATGTTAGTATGGCCAGGTATGGATCGGCCTCTCTCTTGTCTGTTTCTTGGATATTTTTAATTATGCTGAGGAAGCAGTTATTGATTTTGTTAAGCGGTAATTTTTGAAAAATCACCTTGCATCTGGTCAACCAGATGGCAAAGTTTATGTAGGTGGCGAGCCTGATTTCAGTGAAAATGCCTCTATTTAAAACCCCTTCAAGAGATGTTAGATCTGGACCATTATTATCAATGTGTTTCTGGAAGTTTTGTCTTAGTCCTTTCCAGACCGGACAAAGGCGAAGGATATGGTCCATATTTTCTGGGCTGGAAAGACAGAGACAACATATGGGATCTATGCGGAAGCCTCTTCTATTAAGAAATATAGCAGTGGAGAGGCTACCAAGGTTAATTTTGAGAAGTCTCTGTGTGTTTAGGTGCTAGTTTCAATCTACGGGCTAGTTTGCGCAGTTTGTTTATGTTGATGGGGAGGTAAGTGTGTGCCTTCTGGGTATTTGAGTTGGAAAGGTTAAAGGCTTCCCAATAGGTTATTTTTGAATTGAACATGGTCGTGGAAGGTACTATGTGCGTAAAAATATATGATATCTGCATTTGAAGCCAGATGGGAGTGAACCTCTGAAGGGGCGGTCTATCAGTGGGAAGCACTTGCTTTTTGGGAAGTGGACATTGGAAGGTCCTGCAATCAGAATAAAGTTTATGGATCATATTGTAAGTTCTCTGTATTGCAAATACCTTTATTGAATGCAGTCCCAGTCCATTCATGTCTCTTGGCTTTTGAAGGGTGCGCAGACTGATAAATGATCTGCGCCCACCTCTACAGAGTCACAGACAATGGGATTCTACTTTTTTAATGAAAGCTTCTGTTGGTTTAAAACCCGCAAGATAATATATAATCTTGGGGAGTATGAGGGAGTTTAAGAGTGAAACCTTTCCAAATGTAGATATATATATTCTTGAGAGGCATGTTATGGTGATGTCTATTTTGTTTAGTAGTCTTCGTTGTGTTTCCATCCTCATTGCTGTAGGGGATAGTGACATATTGAATCCCAAGAAAGGCTGAGGCATAGCTTGTAATGAACCTGTTATCCTGTTAGCTGTTTTGATATTCCAAATTGCTGATTTGTTCCTGTTAACGGTAAGCCCATGCGTCTGAGCATAGTGCTGTAATAGGCTTTCAAGAATGTTTATTTCTTCATGTGATTTAAGAAACACCACTACATCATCCATGTAGGAGATGTGGGAGATGTTTTCATTAAGAAGAGGGATGGGGATCCCAGGCAGTGCATCCTCAATGCTCAAAAGCAAGGGATTTATATAGATCATGAAGAGGAGAGCACTTAATGGGGAGCCCTGGGGAATGGAGATGCAGGGTTTGAACCTAGGGGCAATTCTCCCATTTAGAGAAAAAAAATCTCTCGATTTGCTAGGAGATTCTCTATGATCTGAATGTATGCCAAAGGAACATGAAGAGCCTCTAGTTCACCAAGTAGTACATCTATTCGGACAGAGTCAAAAGCCCCGGCAAAGTCTAGTTGGACTGCGACTGGCCGGGATTGTTTTGTTCTACGGATATGATCAACGAGGAGTCGAAATCGGCTTACAGCATCGCCAGTCGATGAACCCCTCTTAGCATATTGATGCCTGGAAAGTTTTGATATGATTTTCTCAGTGATGACAAATTATTCCCCATCTTCCCCCAAAAAAGTTAAACTAAGATCAAAACTTTTGACTTGTTCAACTTTTGTTTTCTTTTTTAAAATATGGTGACTATATGGTGAATTTGGTTTTGGTTTTATTTGTATTATGCCATGTTTTTAATTTTGCCATTTTTGAAAATGAAAATATACAAATATTTGAATCAAATCTTGTATTGTAAATTATTTACAAGAATGTCAAAATATTGGTAAAAAAAGTTGTATCAAATGTCAAAATATGTCAAAAGATGAGTAAAAAAGTCATAACAAATGTCCAAATATTTTTAAAAAAGGTGGAGAAAATGTACAAATATTTTAATAAAAGTCAGTCAAATTGGGAAAAAATATTTTAATAAAAGTCAGAGAAAATGTAAAAATAATTTAATTAAAAATAGTCTGGACTGAATTGATATAATTGTGTGTTTTTAGCAGAGAAGCAACACCACCAGACAGCTAGCCTAGTGTATCGATTAGTACCAAATATTTTTAAATAAAAGATTATGAAATGAATTGTTTTTTAAATATTAATTTTTCTCAAATAAAGAACATGAGCTATAATCATTTTTTAAAAAAACATTTAATCTTGGCAAAATAAATATGACACACCTGCACATGCATATATAAAATTTAAGATGTTACTTACTAATGTTTAAATAATATTAGCATTATAAAAGATTATAAAATATCATTAAATTAATTAAAATGTTTGTATAATTGAATTTTTAAGCTAAGAATAATCTAGACATTAATAAAAATATTAAATTTATGATCTTAAAATATTTATAATTACACAGAAAGCTCAACTTATACTTTTAAAAATAATTAAGCACATCTAATTTAAACTTATAAAGAAATAGCTTACAATAATAGTTTTTAACCAATAATTTAACTTATTAATGAATAACTATATTCAATATGCAAACTGCCTTATTTAATAAGAAATATACAATATATATATATTTTAGATATACCAGATTAATACAAAAACTTATTATTATTATTTTTTATTCATATGTCATAGCTTCGGCCTGCCGGTGAACCTGCAACAACTGTCTGCAAGCAACTGCTTGCTTGCAAGACAGCTGCACTGACCTCTTGGCTAACAACGCTTGACTACAAAAACATTTTTGGATGTAAAACTTAAGATTACAATATGTATATTGAATGTACTTTAACAATCTGAATTTGTGAGTAAAAAAAATTGTTTAGCTCTAAGAAATAAGGATAGTTGTAAAATACAAATTCTTACATTAAAATTAGTTTAATAATATATATAATACATTGTTTTAAATACAATATATTAGGGTAATATTTATTTTTGTTTAAAATAAAATGTCAATATTTTGTTTATTCAAGCTAAAAATAAGTTAGGAGTGGCAATATTTTATTTAAAATAGTTCACATTCTGTATATCTTACATGTATATGCGAATAAAGTGTATGCGTATAATTTATTTATTTATACATAAATATAGAATTGACAACAATAAATTTTATTAATAATAACAAAAATTATGTGTGTATATTGTATAATCATATTCTTGGATTTTAGTATTACTTTAAACAATTTCAATTTATTTAAAAGAAATAATAGATAGATTAGAAATAGAAGAGGGACAGAGAAAAGTATGTTATTATTTTAATAATGGTATAAAGTGTTTATTAATGTAATTAATATAATTCCTTTTATTTATTTTCCTTAAATCTCATAAAATTATTATTCAGAAATTCTGCATTTGAAAAGTACATAGAAAAGTCTATAGAAAATTTTTAGAACATTAATTACAATTTCAACAAGTGCATATGGGATTATTTTTAAGTATTCAAAATTTTCTATGCCATTTTCTGACATCAATAGAAAGTTATTAATTGATGCTCAATTCTAAAGCATGAATTGAAACTGCTATTATTATCTTGATATTGGAGGTGTAAACAACTAAACTATGTGGAAATAATATTACTCTGGAAATAGTATTGCTCCAGGCCAAGGTCAAAAATGGGTCTTCAAAAATGTGTCTCAGTAATTATTTACTTTTCCAAAAACACCTGACTAAGAAAGAAACTGTTATCTAAGTTGTAAAGATTTGAGATAATGTCTTAATCTGCTACAGTGAAATATTTATTGATTAAACTTCACTTATTAAACATGATTAAAATAAAATTGTCATGATAAATTAATAAAATTCCATTCTAAACTTTAAAAATGTTTTATAATTATTAAAATGCCACAAAACTTTCATATTATTGTTTTTAAAAAACCATTACAGATCACAGTTTTGTGTTACCATTACAATAACTTTATCTTGTCTTTTTTTTTTTAAAAAAAAAACATATTAAACTAAAATCAAAATGTAATCATGCATATTTTTTCTTTTAAATAAATATTATACAAATATTTGTAAAAATAATCATAAATATTTAAATAAATTATGCAAAATACACAATTTTTTGCTCATCACTAAAAACAATAAAAGTAAGATTTACAAGTTTATTTATACACCCAAAATTAAAGAACCTACCAATCAGCAACCTTATAAGTAATGTTCAGATCCTTTGCAGTTTCCTTTAGTTGTAAACTTTTGACATCTTCAGAATATTTTTGAAAACTTTTGAAATAAATTAATTAAAATTTCAAATTTATTAATTATTTTTGCTTTAAAGTATTATTTAGTCAAGCATTGGTGGTTGAGAGGTTTACAGGTTAGTGGGTTCACTTCCTGGCTGAGGCTATGACACACGAGGAAAAAAAAGTATTATTTAATTATTGTTTCAAAAATTATTTTTTCTAACATTAATTTGTTATATTTTAGCATGTGTTTTATTATTTGAATACAAGAATAATTCATATATCTGGAGTTTAGATGTAATTAAGATTTAACCACAGACTTTTATGCTTCCTTCAGCTATCAACTCTATCTCATACAGTCGATACACATGACTATATACATGTGAAAAGGATAAATAATTTCCAACATACATATTTTATGCTGAACCAGCACTCATCAGTTGGTCCAGATCATCATCTCCCATACACATATATAATTAGTACTCGGTTTATATTAATTAAGATAGCAAATCTTCAAACTTTACTGGACAGGTTTCAATCTACTCCACCTTCCAACTCCTCAGCCATCCATACCATTGAAAATCTGATAATGGACACTCAAATCCCTTGTTGATACCAATACTATTTTTATGCCCATGTTGATTTTACATGAGAGGTCAGAGAAACTGTGATAATTGAAGGGAGCCTGAAAGTCTGTGTTCAAATCCCCTATAATTATATGTGTTCATTCTATAGGTTTATTTTATAAAAATAAAGGAATAAAACACGTAAGATATTTATCGAACACGTTAAATGACTAAAATTCATATTTTCAAGTTTTCCTTGTGAAATAATTGAGAAAATATATTTTC
This sequence comes from Epiperipatus broadwayi, assembly GCA_028023455.1. Taxonomy (NCBI): domain Eukaryota; kingdom Metazoa; phylum Onychophora; class Udeonychophora; order Euonychophora; family Peripatidae; genus Epiperipatus; species Epiperipatus broadwayi. The sequence goes on along the minus strand of JAQFVV010000011.1, from coordinate 706,970 downwards.
TAATTTTATTTCATAGAGTTGGGGAGGTGAGCTAAAATTTACCTTGCACAAAGGCACTTTTTACCCATATGATGGTGCTGCATGTAACAAAATGTATCGGATATCATGACTCCACTATATAAAATAAATTGAAAATAAGACATAATGAATTCCTCTCTCAAAATAAACAAAATATTTTTGTTATGTTTTTGTAATCTTTCTATTAAAAATATTATTTTTCTACAATTTATTAATATCATTTAGATATTATGTTAATATCCCTGCCTAAGTTAAATAGCGCGCATATCAGTAAATGTAATGATACCATAAGCTATAATATAATTATATAAACTACCCATATATAAAAAATATAAATTGCATCTATTTTATTAAATTTACGAATATATTTAATATTTTCAAGATTTTTATAATATGTATAAAGATGATTTTATCATTGTAGTAATTAATTCTTAAAAAAAAGATTTATGACAAAATAATAAAAAATAATTTATCAACGCTATTAATTAATTTACTTTAAAAAAAGAACGCCATACTCTTACACAATGACACTTTTTTATTAGCAGATAATTTAAAAAATATTTGGGAATATCAAATTGCTTGCTGATATATGACAAAATGAAATGACATTTCTCTCACTTTTCAAAAACAATGTAAATATTTTCATTACAAAAGATAAATTACACCATTAATATATAACAGTTATAATATTGGACCATTATCTTTCAACAAAATGATTTTTAACTTCCACTTTAGATTCAATCTTCACAACTTCGTCATATATATATCTAGATGTGCTGTAGCTTTAAATGCATTTCTTTTTTTCAGATATTGAACTATGATAATGGATGGCGAAAATTCTAAAAAAAATACTATTTTTCATATATAAACAACAATTATGACATTAGATAAACCTTTTTTTTTAAACTTAAATATAATAATAACTATTATATTTTTAATCTTTTCAATATTGAAGAGAAACTAGAAAAAATTTCTATTTCAGAATATAAAAACCATACTACCAAAACATCACATGATTTACTATCTTTACACTCTTTATATATACCTATGTTAAGAATAAGTAGGGAAAATTAATGTTTTGTTACTAACCATCCCAGTAAAAGAATAAAAAGGCTACGATTTGCATAAAAGTAAAACATTAAAATATTGCTGTTAAACTATATTTTTTTAACATATATGAGTCAAATCAATAAAACTAATTTTTAAAGAAGTTAAAAGTGATGCATAAATGCATTAGTTTCAGATTTGCATTCAAAATCTTCTGTAATAAAACAACCAAATAAAAATTGAATTTAATGAACTTCTGGTATGACATAATAAAAGAATAGCCAAATTTATTCAAAAGAGCAATTTATTGTTTGTTGCCATTTTTTACCACATATTTGTATAGAAACTGGTCTTTACAATACAGAACTAATGGAGCATCATTTCTGATATTAGAATTCAGTAGATTCATAATTAGACTAAATTTTGAAAGAATATTGAAATATAAAAAGATCAGTCCTTCACATTAATTTCCAGTTTAAATTAATAATTGCTTTATTTTAATAATCTGTTTTATTTTTTCAATAAATTATTATCGATTTATTATTTTATTTATAATAAGTAAAAAAAATAACATGATTTAATTTTTTTTTATTTATAAAAGTTAACTGCAATTAAAATATAAAAGTTAAAAGAATTATGCGATTAAAATAAGATAGGAACCACTGCTATAGGATAATTTAGTTCTGTATATCATAAGGAATTCTCATGTGACTAAATGAATAAATTTTAGTAATGCTAATTCTATTAATACACCTTTTCTTGCTGAACTATAAATGTCTATATTTAATCACATACTTGCAAAAATATTCTTATTACTTTATTTTTTAGAAATTAATAAAAAAAAGTGTATAAATTTAAATTTAATTATTTATAAAATGAGTCACAAAATATCTCACAAATATTCATGGAAATACTTGTATATTATGTGATGTAAAACAGAACTGAAAAATTTAAAATAACTTATTTAATAAAGAATCACAGTATACAATTTCAACCAAGATAATGATTTTAATCCAATACTATTCAAGCTTATTCAAATGAATTTTGGGATTATTTACCAACACAAATTAGAAAAATGAATGCATAAGAATACTTTACTAAGACACAGAGTGCACTTTATGACTTGAAATAATCTTTAAATAATTGGAATCTTAAAATTAAAATATAATAAAAGTATTTTTTTAATTAAATTCAACATCAGTTTAGATTCAAAATGGGCATTTCCCAAAGCAACCAATTTCTCATCAAAATGATGAAAATTCATATATAAGAGATTAAAATCATTTACCCCCCCCCCCTTCAATCCAACTGCATGTTTAGTCTGAGGTACAGCCAAAATCAGCCACGAGGATCACCTAGAAGAAAAAATTGATGTCACAAAATGCACAACTGCATATTCTTAGAGAATGCATTGGAGACAAGTAAACTACATGATTTCATGACTAGTAATTTTAAACAAGAAAAAAAAAAACAGAAACATAAGTCCACCTACTGATTTAAAATAAAACATTATATGCGTTAATTTCTAAGTTTGGCAAAAGTTTAATTTTGTTTTTGCAGCAGTAAATTATAATATTATATGAGAAGATATATCGCAGACTTTAATTAACAATTCAAAGTATAAATCAATTATTTTAAAAGATAAGTTGATTTTTTTTAATTTAAACTTTTCTGAGAGTGAAACTCCAAAATCAAAAACAATAAAAGAAATATCGCAAGTTAGCCAAACAATTAGTTCTTATATAACGATCATTGACAAAAAAAAAAAAATTAAAATAAATAATTAGCATCAGTTCAATAATACTTCTTTTAGATATTCTCAAAATGGGTTGATCAATATTCCCACGCAATATTACTTAAAATTTAGTTATACATTTTATTCAAAATAACTATAACCCATTTTAAAAACATAAATCATTATTAGAAGGGATATGCTAAAAGTAAACTCATTTAATAAATAAAACTTGTAAATAGGTTGGATCTCATTTTAAAAATAGTTACATATAATTGTATGATTAACTATTTATATTATTTATCAAAGACATAGTATTAGACTTGTAATGCTACAAAAAAAAAAAAAAAATTAACAAATGGAATATTATCAATTTTTTACTTCAATAATTATAACAATTAATATTATTTCTGATTTCAACACAAAAAATTCTTGTAACATTTACGTATTTAATAAAATTAAAGGACATTAAGCATAATTAGAGGTAAATTATAATGTATATTTAGAAACTTGAAAAGTTTTAACATCAAAAGGGACCTTTTTTTTTTTCTTTTTATTATATATAAATATATTATAACTGTAGAATATATGAGTTAATAATTAGAGAAAAGTTAGAATAGCGAATTATGGCTAGTTTTGCACAATAATCCACATGAAATGTATTATTGCAAAATTAAAACTGTGTAACATTAATATGTATAGAATATTTTTAAATTGTGTGTATATAAAAAATCATAATTTTTTTTTAATTATTTAAGGATTTGAACCAAATGTTCTATTTTACTTAAGATTGAATAATAATAATAATGAAATGCTGTAAAACAATATGATTAAAGTGAATATTTATTGCTATATAAAGCAAAAGCAGCGCCACACATTGGGTTTTTGAAATGAGTTAAAGTTATCAGCACTTTATTGGGTATAAAATCCATGTTTTTTAAATATTATTTGATGCAGCTAAATATTATTGAAATTAATGTATGAATTCTAAGTTTGAATATTAGGAAATGAATTTTGTTTCAATATTTTTTTTTTTACTTTAATAATTAGTTTAGGTAATTTTAACATTTAAGTGTCAAATTTATAAACTTCAGTGTTTATAAATTAAAAGTCTGTTCAAGGTTAAGAAAAGAGAATGTAATGATAATTAAATCGATTGTTTTTTGTATTCAATTTATTAATTAAACGAGTCATTAATCAAAAAGATTACTCAAAAACAAGTACTTCATCTGGTTAATAGATCATTATATTTTTTAACAGCAGATACATAAAAGGATAGAAAAAATCAGCACATCAGTTTCATTTAAGTACAGTCAGTCAGTTGCATTGAATTTTAATAAGTTGTGTTGCAGATGTAGTTAAAATTTATACAGATAATCATTCTTTGAATACATCAAAAATATAATTTTTCCAAAAACAAGTAGAAGTACTTGCAAAAAAAAAAAGAAATTAATTTTGAATTTACTGGTGAAATAAAGCAAAATCATATTCATTTTTTCAATTTCGTCTATGAAAAAATTATTTACAAGGGATATAAATTAGAAAATGATTTGTTAACAGCTAACCTTAATTGAGTCATCATCACTGTTTAAAAATTTAATAATTGATGGAGAAATGGATATAGAGCCATAAAAATGTCTTATAACATCATTACTGCATCACCTGTAGATAAAATGTGTCCCTGAATTAATAACCTATAATAACAATAGAGTTGTGAAAACTGAAATTTCAACAAATTGATTAATACAAAATGCTCCTGTGAAGAGAACTAAACTAACAATAAAAGAATTCAACAAAGTTATGAATGCAGGAGTACAACTGTAAGATTTAGAAGAGAAACTTTCCAACTAAAAAGATAAACCAGCAAAAAAAATAATTATTTTGAATACAATTAAATATTTTTATTAAAATTAGACTAATAAGTAAAAGATAAAAAGTGAGATATTAAAGGTAATGTCAGATGGCTAGTAACAATAAAAATTGTTAATGTCTTGCTTTAAAGTAAAGAAGGGTTCCCCTCTTTTCTTCCAACATATAAGCTTGTGGTTAAGCCCTGTAGAGGTTCCTACCTTCACATTTTCAAGTGCACATGCTTAAAGGTTTATTGCCTTAGTAAATATTATTTAAATTATATTATAATTGACTAAAAATATTTCAATACTGCTAACAATTGATAATAGATAAATTAATTAATAAATTTGTTCTTTTTTTTAAAGATTTTATATTTTATTTTCATATTTTTTATGAGATATTAAACCATGTAAATTTTTAATTTGAATGATATCTCATAAACTGTGTGTATATAAATAACAAACCATTTCATATGATATGTGCACATATCTTTGAAGAAATTAAGGAAAATAGGTATTAATTAAATAAAAAAAACTAATTCTTCCAGTTATGTGTAAATAGGCACACTATTCAAAAGTGATTTATATATTTACAGATCTACTCACCTTATAAGAGTGATTCAATATATTTATATGACATTGAAATGTGATTTTGTATATACTTTACAAATCTTATCATTTTCAAAATTTGTTAGTTCATTAAATTATTTTAAAAAATAGATTTAGTTGTACCGTTTCTTTTAATTCTCAACCTGATTGCATAACCTACAGTTTATTTATATGTAGAAGTATACAGAAAAGAGTTTAGAGTGCTCTCAATTGTAGTAGATATTAATTAATATTTTAAAAGAGACAATTCAGTTTGTTGAATGCAGCAGAGAATGGCACTAAAAATTTGTAGAAGTATTTTGTCCTTAAAACAAATAAAGTTGATTTATGCTATTAATATTATTTTTATGGTCGTCCAAATGCACATGTAAAAATGATTATTATTAAAAGAAATAAAATCAATCTACTAGCATTGCTTTATAGAGATAATATTTTGAATAATTAAACCATGTAAATTGATGGTAGATGATTCTGACAATAATTATAGTTACTAATTAATATTGTTTTGAGTTAATTTACTTATTATTATGTTTAATAACAATAACAGCTGAACTTGGAATCAATTTCCATTAGTTACCTAGAAATACAACAATATATATGATAAATACTATTACTTCCATTTGATGATGATCACTGTTAACATCTTAGCATTGGCTCAAACTCATTCAAAATTTGTCCAGTACAATATATACATGAAAATAGTCCATGCCTACTCAAAACTAAGAATCTTTAATCTGTTGTTAAGGTAATATTTTTTAATTACAATAGATTGAAGATTCTTGGCGTTAAATAAGTATGAGTAGCTTTTATGTATTTATATTTATAGATTTGTCTACCTTTGAAAAAAACCACCCAAATTTATTGTCTTAGTGTAATATATATATATATATATGAAGTGTGCTCAGCCGCACTTAATAATAGTAAAAATAGATATAAAAACTTTTTCTTTTGCTAATGTTAGAAATGTTTCAGCCACATTATTACAAACAACAACAAAAAAGAAAACAAAAAGTATATATATATATATATATATATATATATATATATATATATATGTAATGGTTAAATAGTTCCATATGTAACTTTACTAAAAGGCACCATTAGATAATATATCTAGGCATCTTCATAATAACCAATTGTAATTTAATATTGATAATTAATATAAAAAATATCACAGAAAGAAGTTAAGTTTACTAGTAAGTCACAATTACAAACAAATATTGGGAAATTATGAATTACAAAATGAAATTCTTCCAACTAATAATAAAACTTAAAATAAAAGACAAGTTTACCCTGTATGAGTTATATTTGGACATCTATTAATTTGGCCTATCAATATTTTTACAATTCAAGTAATAATTAAAGAAACAAAATAATTTATTATTAAACAAAATAATTTATTTAAGAAATAAAATAACAATAATGTCATTCTAATATTTACCAATATCTAAATTAATACAGTACACATGTAAGATAAACAATGTGAGACATTGCCAAAACAAATCAAGCTAGTATCACATTATCCTATACAAATAAGCATTTATTTTATAGCGCTATGTTTTATAAATTGTAATACATTAAAGATCAACCTTTTCAAGCTATTGTGCATGCACTTTTTATGAGTGTTAATAATAAATGAATACTTTCACTCCCAACACAAGATATAGTATTTATGAAAGAATAAAATGAATCCACTTATTTTTTCCAACCCAAATGCTTATATATGGGCAAATCTTAAGTACTCGAAAAGAAAGAATGAGGATAGACCACTCACTTTAAATTACTGTTTACGATGTCTGAATGAATGATGTCGATGAAATTATCTAGAATTTACTAAACGTCACTCTCAAATGAAACTTAAACATATGTAAATAAGCATTACATTTATTCATTTATTATTAACACTTTTAAAAGTGCATGCACAATAGCTTAAGAAGGCTGATCTTTAATGTATTACAATTTATAAAACATAGCACTATAAAATTAAGCAGTGAGTGAAATGCTTGTTATATATAAGCTTAACTATCTAGCTACAATATTCTAGGTAACAGCATAAAAATAACTATTCTGAAAACTTCATATATAAAATATTTAAATATCAATTCTTCATCATTGCCTTATTATTTATAAAGATGTAAACATTATCCATGCTTAAAAAAATATTTATTGCAAAAACAAAATCATTACAAAATGAAGCCATAGGAATTTATAAGTGGAACTAACAAACAATATCAAGCTAAACTATCAATAATATCTCAGTTATCAATACATCTAGTATTAGTAGTAAAGTGTGTGGATGATTTAGTATTACATGATATATCAGTCAAATCCCATATATAGAAAATAAATATTTATTACCATTTAAACAATCATTATTTAAAATTATAAATATCATTAAATAACACAGATTATATATTTCATAATCTGTATTAAATGTGATGTTTATAAAATAAACTATCATTTATTACAGATGCATTATTTTCTAACATTATATTTAAAACATTTTGAAAATATTACTTTGCATATAGCTTTGATAATTATGCACAAAGTAATTGATCCAATAATATTTAAAAATTGACAATTTAAAATAATTAATATCAGCATAATATTTATGTAAAAAACAATTTATTATAAATAAAAATATTTAATAAAGACTTATAAGTTGTTTTGTAATTTTAACTGGTTTACCAGTAGAAAATATTAATGTTGTTCAAATTTAAGTTACAGCGATATATAGAAGATAGGCCTAAACGAAGATGTAGAAAAATCATGATTTTGCAGCAGTTGATGATTATAAGAAAATCCTATTGATGATGAATGAAAACATGAAGAAGTAGATTATCCCTTTGAGTCTTGGTTCCCAAATTCTTGGGATAAAAACTATTTAATGTTTTTTTTTTAAAAAAGTCAGCAGTCTATAATTTTGTTCATATAATCAAAACAGTTTTCTTGATTAAAAAATCATTCTTGAATACTTTTTAGTCAATTTTAAAATCATTTAAAACTAATTGTCAATTCTTTAAAATTAATATTTCTAAACTAAACACTTGAATTTATTTTTTATTACCATTTAATAAAATCAATTTTTATTTATAAAAGAATACGCAATGCCTTTAAATTAATAATAATAATAATAATAATAATAATAATAATAATAATAATAATAATAATAATAATAATAATAATAATAATAATAATAATAATAATAATAATAATAATAATAATAATAATAATAATAATAATAATAATAATAATAATAATAATAATAATAATAATTAGTGCGAGGCCAGAAAAAATACAGCGCAGTTGCAGTTCAAATAGACATTGAGTCAGCTTTTGATTCTGTGGCAATCGAGATATTAATTAAAATGTTGGCTGCCACCACAATACCTCGTACTCTTTTATATGTTATAACCAACTTGTTGTTAAATTGGGATATACATATTACACTCAGTGGCAAAAATTCTGAATCTTTTATTCCAACACAATCAATCTCACAAGGATCTCCCCTGAGTACTTTACTTTTAACTTTTTACATCAACCCTCTATTAGTAAAAATCCAGCAAACATTCATTGGCATCCAAATACCAAACACATCTCAGCAGGTAACATGTTTCACTTATATGGATGATATAACTGTTTTCCTCCCATCTAAAAAGCACCAACTGGCCTTTCATACAATACTACAAGAATTTGCAGCTACACACAAACTCAGGGTCAATCTAAATAAGACTGCAGTTTGGTCTCTTTATAATGCAAAGCAGTACATAGGCATATATGGGGGAAAGCCATCTGCTTTCTTGCGATTTCCCTTTTATATGAGTGCAAGTGCAATGAGGGTCAAGATCCAAAACAAACTCAAAGAAGAAACAGAGCAAATTACTACTTCACTCTCAAAGGCATATCTTTCAATATACTCCAAGATCCAGCTATTTAACCAGCTAGCCATAACAAAAATCACCTATTACTCACCCATTATCACCTTTTCTAAAGGTTTTGTAAACAAAATATCTTCTCTATGTAACAAGCTCTTGTGGCAGAGGAAGACTGTGTCAATATCTGCAAAACAACTTACCAGACCACCTATTCACAATGGACTAGGACTTCATAGTATTTATATTTTCCATCTACAGAAGGCCACAAACTTAATAGCATCCACAGTCAAACACTTTCCAATGCTTGAATGCCTACTTCAAATAACACCAACAGATAGACCAACCCGTGCCTATGACCAACTATCATCAATGATCAATTATATAAAAACCACATCTCCACAGATATCTCTTCAGACAATATACAAGCATTCATACTGGCAAATTTATTCATTAATCCATCCAAGCCATGACACCAATCTGAAAATGTTTAAAATCAACAATCTACAATTACTCTGTAAGTTTAAAAAATGGTCCCTGGAGACAAAGTATTTTGATTTTTTGCTGAGACTAAACCTACATGCACTGCCCATGACATATTTTCTGAGATATCGGAGACAATACACTAACATTGATCCTGTTTGTCCCCTGTGTCATAGGGTTGAAGAAACACAGGAACATCTATTCTATATATTATTTATAATATTTCACTCATATACACTTTAATGCAATTAATTTTCTTAAAAACTTCTTTATTTTCTTACAGTTTCGACTTTCCAGCAGTCTTCTTCAGAGATTATGAACAAACCTTTCTGGCTTAATGATTTTACTACATTAAGACATTTTTTTCATCTCATTATAAATTTTCTGTGACTTTTTTTTTTTTAAAAAAAGTTATATGATGCTGAAATTTCTAAATTAAAAAATTACAATCTAATACAACCCTTCAAACAATTTTTAATTCATATTGCAAAGGCTCTATTCCATCAGTCCATGCAGCCACTTTTCTGCTTTATGCATACTGGTGCACTAGATGCACATTCACTTTAGGTAACAACACAAGGCGACATTCATCAACTTTCAATATCAAACTGGCAAAACTACGAGCCAGAGACAATAAAATTTCACATCCAAACATCTACACAGCAACCTGGTCACTGATAACACAACAATCAAACCTCTAAGACCAACAATCTATGCCGTCAACCAATATTATAAAAAAAAAGATGTGGCAAGTATCTACAAATAAAAAAACAGAGACTGTTGTCTTTGCTTGCATACTATTAATATAAAGGACAGTAACAACAAAATCAGAAATCAAACACTGGAAAGCAAACTAAACCCAGCACTGCAATATATATACAAGTTGGGGTTTGCAAATTGAACAATGATAACCCAAGACTTTTGAGAACTCTGATTACAGCAAGCAACACTCACAAATGTAATGTATACATATGTATTTTCACTCCCCTTAACAATGTTTAAATATCTATTCCCTCCTAATTTAATTTTTTTTTTGTTTATCACAGATGCAAACTTAAACTTGGTTTACTCACTAGCAATGTAAATATATGTATACAAAGTGTCTTATAGCAAATGTAACCCTATGGTCATCAATAAAGTTCTTTTCCTTGAAACATCATCATCATCATCATCATCATCATCATCATAATAATAATAATAATAATAATAATAATAATAATAACAACAACAACAACAACTCAATATTTTAAAATATTAATGACATCACACTTTTAAATTAATAAAATTTCTTTTTATACATTTTCTTAATTATACAGCAATGAAATATATTCCAAAGGAATATACTATTTCAATATATTTAAATATTTTTAAGTATAAAAGATATCTGAACTTAAACTTAAATTCTTTTGAAAGTTAAGTTGGACTGTTGCATTTTTCCATAAATATTTTGAAGTCAACTAGAAATGTTTTTATCCAAGTACATGACCATAGTCCTATAAAAATAAACAAATATTTGGCATTTCTTCTTCAGAGCTTACCTTTCTTAGATTTCAAACATAAATAAGATATTTTAAAGAATTTTTTCATAGTGAAGTTTTTTTATGTTGAGAATCCTTAATTTTTTTTGTCATTAATATTTTGTTCCATATATCCTCAAAATATTTAATTCACAATTTCAATTTATGCTCTTTTGCCTTTTAAAATATAACCCCTTTTAATAATCTTTGATTGTTTTGATTAACTTTTGCTAAAATAATGTTTTATTGAAATTGTTATAATATTTTGTTAATTTAATGCAGAAATGATAATTATAATGCATTAAATACTTTTTTCAAATACAAAATTTTTTTCTTTTTTCATATTGTTTTGTCCATTTTAGAATCAGAATAAATCTGACATAAGCTTGATAAATCCAATAAAATGTCAGTTATATTAAATATTGAAGTATGTCACTTTATAAAACATTGTTCATCAAATATACACCTTTACCCCACTTAGCGATTGCAATTGTTCCTCCAAAACTCATCGTTAAGCAAGAATACCATATACAGAATATGTATTTATAATGAGGGTCTATGGGAAAAAAATTGGTCGGTTCCAGTAGATGACGTAAAATATTCACATTGGTTTTCAAGTTCAAAGATTTTCTTGATTTTTTCATAGCAATGATGATTAAATATGGTATCTAAAAGAAAAGTTTTATATCACTAGGAAAAAAAAAGCATATTTTCACTGTTTAAAAAGTACAGTACAGCAAACAGAAAGAGAAAGTGAAACTAAATTTGAATTTAAGTTTTTATATTCTTCCGCAGAAGTTTTTCATTATAATGGGGAAAAAAATCCATACTGAAGTGCATTTTTTTAACATTTGTATTACAGTACTATACATTTATGTTTATTACTTATGTGAAATTATTCAAATTAAAAAAACAATGTTTAATTATAAATTATTTAATTGAACATAAAGACTTATTACTGTACTCCAGAGTAAGAAAAGGCTTAATGCCTATTGTAAATCAGTCAACTTTAGAAAAAAAAATCAACTTATTTTAAAAGCAAAAAAATCTGTTCTAATTTTCTAAAATATATGCTAAGTTTATTTTTCTTATTGTATATTTTTACTAATGTAATAATGCCTCCCCCCCCCTCGTTCATGTAGAAAAATTATTCATTAACACTTACTTATTTTAAATGCAATTGGTTTTTTTTTTTAAATTTTTTTCTAATTCAACATTCTCACTTTAAAATGTTTTTCTTTTGATTTGAAACCACTTGGTATAGTAATTAAGAAATATACACACGTAATTTAATATTAGTACTTAGTGTTTTCCTGAAAGTTTGTGATGATGGTATTTTAGTTGTACTGTTTTCATCATCTAATAGAAGTGTTGAATGTCTAGAAAAATTAAACTTTATTTAAATAATCCAAATACTGTGCATTATATTTAAATAAACTTTAATTTTTCTAAAGACATTCAACACTTATATGTATACAGTTAATTCTATATATTTTAAGTTTATACGTTTTATAATCAAAATACTGAATGCAGCATTAACATTGTGTTTTATGAATAAAATATTGTATGTGCTATACAATTACAGCAAAGTCATTACCTGAATACATATTACAGTAATGTACTTTTGCTTTTGGATAAAATGAATTTAAAATACCTATTCTCTGATGTCATCAGTGATGCAAAATTGAAGATAGCTGCCAAAAAAATGTAAAAAAAATTTTTTTTCCTGATTGTTATAGTAATAATCGATTGTAAATTGAAGTAGTGGGTACAAATTGATGATGATCGCTATTGTGAAATATCGCTAAGTAGCCAATCGCTAAGCGGGGTAAAGATGTATTTTTGTATTCAATTGACTTTATGCATAAATAAACATCAAGTTTAGCTTATGTTTATCAAATTCTTTGTTGTGACTTTATTTTTATAAAAAACTTAAGACAAAAATATGCACTTCAACCAGAATAACAAAAAAAAAAAATCAGATGTTTGTATATTCTTATATAAATGCATTTTAGTCACTCTACTTTGAACACTTTTTAGCAAAAACTTTTTATTGTACATATATACATATACAATCTTATGTTGGGACTGTTCTGCAATCTTCTTCAGAGCTATGTTTGTTCATTATTTCATAGCCCTGAAGAAGACTGCAGAATAACAGAAATGTGAGATTGTATATACATATATGTGCAATAAAAGGTTTTAGCTAAAAAGTATTTAAAGTAGAGTGAATACATTGCATTTGTATAAGATATTATATCAAAATAAAGGAAGTGGTGAGTTGGTAATGTTTGTATATTGATAGTACATTGTCTATAGCCTCATAGTAAGAATTCTATTGATTTTTTTTTAATTTTTAAGACTTCCACTACAACATCAAAGTTACTAAGAAATATAAAACAATAATTAACTTTCAATTCTAGAAAAAAAAGTTTTGTTGCTTATAGTCTGTTTAGGTAGAAGTAGAAATCTTTTTAAAAATGGCCATACTAAAGCATATCCACTTCTCTTGATAAAAACAGTTTCTTGGAGAAATATTAGTAGAAGAGCTATTTTATAAAACAAAAAAAAAATTCATTTAGTTTACACAACTTATAAAATAATTGGTAAAATGTTTTTATTTCCCAACATTAGAATTTTATTTCTTTATTAAATTTTATGCTAAGTTTGTTCCTATTTATTCATCAAACATCATCATCACAAATGAGTGTCAGGCAAGAAGTTGAAAGAAATCTAATCTGTCATCTATTTATTCATGCATCCCTATACCTAAATATAATAACAATTTTAAAGAAACACTTATACTGATGGAAATCAATCACTATGCCCTAAGATTACTATGGGAGGTTATAGGGATGTTTAAAATCCCCTTTAACTTAAATGAAAAATATGAATTGAGTTGAATGCTCACTGAAAAAAAAAATCTTTTCATGATTATCAAAAATATATTTTGAAAAAAGTATGAATAAAAGTTCAAAACAACCTAAGAAAAGTCCAGATTAAAAGACAGAAAACTATACTAATAGCTAAATATATTTGGAAAGTTTTAATAAATAAAGTTTCAATTTTGTTTCTATATTAATCTGTGTTATTAATAACAGCTATTGCAAAAATATAAAAAAAGCTTGAATTCTAAAAACAATTAATAATTTAGCAAGATACTGACAATAGTACAAACATTTAATTACATATAAATAATATCTTTATATAAACATTGATGATCTCCATCTTTTAATTTTTTGTATATATCACAATCTCTTATGTCAGCAATTATGATTAATTTTATTTTTACTTTTCAAATACAAGATTACAGACATAATAGAAGGAAAATTTGTTAATTTCAACCAACGAAGTATCTTTAGGAAAGTTAATCACTACATAATTTCCAATGTTGCACACAATTATTTTGTATTGTTGATATATATTACAGAAATTTAGTTTATATATAATTTTAGCATATATCAATTCATAACAATCACCATTCAATAAATATTTAAATTAGTATTAATCATTTTTTGATTAGAAACTTAAGATCATTTAACATCAGATATAGATTTTGGATTTAATAAAGATATATTTTAAAATATTTATCTATAAAGTAAATTTATATAGCATATACAAATGTCATTGCAAATTTTTGTCTAATTGATGAAAATGTATCTTAAAAACTATTAGTATAAAATATTTCCTTCCTTAATACCTGAAATGCTTGAAAAGTTAAAGAGTAAATTAAACTATATAAATATAACTGGTAAGAAAAAATATTTTATATAAGATTTGTTAAGAAATAAATTAGTCTTGGGAGAGAAGGCAATTCTTTGGCAAATGGGTTAATACTCTCATAAAATTTAATCAGTATACAAATATACATACAATCATATGCATAATTAATTTTCAATAACTTTATTAAATTAATGGTAAAATTAGATTTATTCTATATGTCTAGATAAATTAATAAATAGTAAGTAATTCTGAAGATAACCAGAAGAATTTGGTCAAAATATTACTTGTTGTTGTGAGTAAATTATTTCAGATAATAAAAAAAAAAGAAATACAGTGAAGTGTTTTTGTATTTATATTTTATATTATTTATAAATAAAAAAACATAATAGAATATTTTACAAATGAAGGTGGATTTGCAGTTTACATATACTGTAACCTGAACCTCTTTTACTGCTCTGCGATAAAAATATTATATTAAGAAATTACTATTACTCCAGAAACTCTTTTCCTGGAACATGGGCTATACTCATTGGGGTTACAATAATTTTAAGATGATACTGCAGAGACTTACAATAAGATGGAGGAAAAATCAAACAATACTGCAAATAATCATAGCAGAATAAATGATTTGGAAGAACTGGTAGAGAGGAAATTTTCTACTCTTGCAAAATATTTATCAGACTCAACTTCACATTAAATTATATTCTTTGAGTAAAATAAATCTGTACATAAAGAAGTATTTCCTATAAATCTTTTCTTTTAATATCTCAAGAATATGGTAATATTCATCAATTCTAAATAGGATAAGTGGAAATATTTGATTTATGTAAGACTATCACAAGTCTTTTTATAGCACATGAAATAAATAAGGAATACTTATCTTATGCTACCAATATTTGATATTATGATATAAAGAATTGGATAAATAACTATGAAAATAACAAGAATAAATAATCTCAGGGGTCCTACTGTAACTTTTGTAAATTGTATTCTCGTGTAATGTTGCCTATTAATTAAATAAATGGATAAATGAATGAGTGAATGATATCCTGACCGACTATAGGAGGCAAATACTTCTCTTGTAGTGACTGCTTCCTACTATTAAATAACAATACTCATTAAAATTACATAAAAGGATATTTATTCTAATATCTAATTGCCAAATGAAAATATTTTAAATTTGGAATAGTCATAGCCTTTTACCCAGGATATCATTCGAGATTGTAGAAAGGCAAGGGTGCTTTTTATGTCTTTCTATCTTTCCACGGACAACTTTCATAAGTAATTAAATGTAATTGGGTGTTGAAATAAAATAGTCATTCAACATCTAAATAACTTAATCATGTGCAGTTTGAAATAATATAAATAATCTCCTGAATTGTCAAGAAATTTTCATTTCCATATTGTGCAATCTTCTTTCTTAGAAGATAAACATAGTTGAAATATATCACATGATCACTATTCCTTATGCTAGCACATAACTATTATCAAAACAGGCAAAACTCCATCCAGTAGTGCCACTCAGTGCCAACCAGAATAATCAATGGATGTCAGAGGCTTGTGCATAAAATCTCCACAAGCCAGAAACTAGTCAGGAGATATTGGATGAGTAGGCACTAGATGGAGAATGTTGCCTGTTTAATAATAGTTGAAATATATCTTAATGTAAAATATTATTCATATCTGAAAATGTTTAACTATCTGTTACTTTGATTTCACTTAGAAATCACAATTATATGCCTGACTTTATTTTTATTTCTGTGAATATTAGAATATTCTGAATATCATTATCTCAATGAAAATAATAAATATTGTGAACTCAAGACAATAGCATATAAAAAAATAAACAGAAAGTAGATTTGTTTTTTTTTTTAACAAATAATAAATAGGTTTATTTACAATTACTAAATGATAAAACAAAATTCATACAAAGATTGGAATTATTGGCAAGATAGCATTATTAAAATGTTTTCTTGACTATAAGTACTTTAGCAACATATTTTAGCCTTGCAAACAGACTAACCAAGGTTTTGAAACAAATGATTTTTAAACAGACCAACTTACTATACAGTATTAATAAAAGTTGTGAGTTAACAATAACTAACTTTTATACATATTAATTCCACTAGATGATCCCCTAAACAATTTTGGGTCTCATAAAATTAAATGTTCATACCAGTTTATCAATAGCTCAGTAACATAATTTTATTTAAATTACTTATTTTTCAAAATGATAATCATTAATAACCTTTGTTAATGGGCTGACTTACTAATAATTTGAATTATCAATTAAATAAACTTAAATCAATTGCTGGCATAATAAAATTAATATCAGATTAAAATAAATGATCTCATATTGCTTAATATATAGGCTCCCTTATTTATATATTTTTGTGCTTTACTCTACCTGGGTGTATCGGAAAGCCGAACCCTGTCTTGTATCTCAAAGTCCAAGAACCAGACTCTTAAACCCCCTGGGGACTTATTTGGTCACTTGGGCTAACTCAATATGAGATTGCTCTGGGAAAAGCCCAGCCCATTAAAACTCAGAGCAGACCATTCTTTGTTAATTAACCAATTCTGCCAAAGTTTGCAGACATATATCGATCTATTTCTTCAATGAATTTTTGGAAGCACCTTTTTGGATTTATGACTGGATCATATACAAATCACCACCATGTGCACACTGCCTTTTGTTATAGTTCCAGATAAACCCTATGAATGTCCATAAGCCATAAAGTTATGATTTTACTAAGTCAATTTTTTTATTTATGAATATTTTCATATGCGTGTCTTTTTGTGACACAATTATATATATGTTAACAAACTATCCCATACATGTTTCTCACTCAGTATAAACTGAGAGTAAGTTACTTATCACTGTAAAATGTATTTTTGTACTAAAATTAATCATTTTAAATATTCGGCCATGTGCTATATTTTGTTCTTTCTGGGGGTGGATGGTATCTCGCAAAGATATTTACTCTCATAGCACTAAATCAACTATGTTGTCAATGTATTTATTAATTATTGGCATATGAGCTAGCCACAATAAAATAAAATAATAAAAAAAATTTGTCATAAACAAATTTCATATGATTTACCTGTTGTTACTATATAAATATATATCAAATTATATGTACATCAAGAGGCCAATGACAATTAAATAATATAAACCAAGTATTTATGCATATTTTATTTAAAGTAATAAATAATATATATATCATAACTTATAGAATCATTGTTTCATAAAATTTTGCTTGCTCTGACTAGATGATCTCCTGCTAGTCCTATATATATATGATTAATGTGAAAGATCACAACCTTTAAATGAGTCAAACTTATATTTTATACTAAAAGTTTCCATTATATGATTTCAAATTATAGTCTCTTTGTGTCTCTGCTTTGCAATGCCAGTGAAGAGAGATAAATTGAATTAGTATCATCAGGATTGTTGCTCATAAGTTGGTAGATCTAAAAAATAGGTAAATAGGGCAGAGTTCATCGGTGTTTCTGACTTATGTATCTTGCACATGATTGGATTCGAGCTACTTTTTTCTAGATGCTAGATCATGTTATGTGAATAGGCAAAACCAACCGGTACAATATATTAAGACCAGAAATGTATCATTATCATTGCACTATGAAATTGTGAATTAATTTTATTCATTTGAAATGCATATATAATTAATAATTCTTATGGTTTTTAATTAAATTTTTATTATCATTTTGTATGTGTTTTTGGTTATTGCATTCATAAAAATAGAATATAAACAATATACATGAATATTTAATGTCTTAAATAAACTTGTTGTTATGTTATATGTAATGATTATGAAATGTTTTTCTTATTTTCTTTCATTTTATTTTTGTTATAAAAGTAATTTTAAATATGGAAGACAGGGTGATTTCAGAAATACAGTTATAAAAGAGAATCACTTTGGATTCAATAGTGTCAATTATAAATTATAAAAGGGACTAAATGATTTGAACTTTCTGTCTCTCTGATGTTTTGACTTCATATATGCAGATCTAAACTCTTTCATTTTTTACATTTCTTTTAAAATGAATTAACTTACTAATCATAAAAAATGATGGAGTAAGAAGGATTATATTTTGTCCAGTAAAACCGGTCAGAATTACAAAAATTTGTTAAAGTAATGAGAAAGTAAATTCATAGCATTTAAAGTCATCTTAAAATTTCTTTACTAAAATGAATATTGTCTGAACAAAATGTTTCAATAATAAAATATAGAAGCGAACAACATAATATTGTGTATAAAATTTTTTCCAACTGCATATATAAATTTATAATGTTGATGAAGTGTTTGAACTCAAGATTTAAATCAGTTCATTTGCATGGTGCACCATGATAGATGAAGATTGGCATCAATTTATTCATGTTATTATAGTGTTAAATATTTGCAAAACAAAAGATAAATTTTAATACTTAAAAAATACTGGAATTAACAAAATACACATTATTTTGGATAACGGCTTATGATATTTTTACCTGGATTAGACTAATAAGCATCGTAAAATTATAATTTATGAAAGAGGCACTGGAACTATTATGCTATTTTAGAATACCATAGAGAAGGATGATGATTAGGATTGAGTTGTGTGTTAATATATATATATATATAATTTACATATTTAAGTGTATAATGCTCTAAATATAATTGATTGCTGTATCATAAATTATATAATTGTTTCGTTTTTAATCTGTGAAATAAAAGAAAGTTAAAAATTAATCTAGATTTACATTTATAGATTAAACTTAAAATTTCAATTATTTTATTATGAAGGTAAGAAAAAGAGTCATTAATGTTCTTGTATTTCAAAGAGTGTATATGTGTAACAACATTTTCCATCTCAAATAAATATATATATATAATCTATTAAACATTTTATAGGTAAATTTTGATGTATAAATACCTATTTTATTAATATTAATTTTAATGGAGATAATATTCCATAATATTTAATTATAGTGTATGTTTTGAACATTTACTGTTTATTGTCATTTATTTTTTATATATATTTATTGTTAATAAATTTTAAATTCATTTAAAACAAATAAACTTGCTTTAGTTATCATTCAATTTATAATGTAAATTTATTAGCTAGTAATATTATAGTCATGCATTGACTTAAACCTTATAGTTTATGACAAATATTTATAAGATAATCTGAGGATTAAGCTACTGGATTGGTAAGTGGTTATATAATCACATGTTATTTTCTTTATGGTAAATCTTATATATTATCATTTAAATCAGGTTCATGTTTTGCATAACAATAAATTAATTTGATATTTTTAAATATTTAATAAGTAAGTAAATGGTTTATTATAATTATTTCGTTAATTATATGTAATAGTTATTTTGGATAAAAATTTATATCTAAGATATTTTGATATATTATAAAACATGAATATATTAATTGTTTGAAATAAATAATGGTGATTATAATTGGATGCCTGCATATTTTTGTAAACCATTATTTATTGGGTAAATGTTATAGCAATTTAGTATTTAATTATAAAAAATAATAATCTTGTTATATTATAAAATTGGGAATAGCATATATTAAAATTGGTATTTGAGCTCTATTAAATGGAATGATTTACTTTGATTAGATTGTAAATTTAATTTAAATACTAAACATTGATATTGACACTTGACTATAATAGATTATTAATAATATTAAGCATATTTAAGTAATTATGATTTAAAGTTTAACAGCTTAGCTTTATTGACATGAAGAATAACAATTTGTGATTTGTTAATAGTATTTGTATAAGTGTCAAATAAAAATCTTTCATTTAGTTCATGTTATCATGATTGGATATTGTAAACCTTAAAGTTATTTTAGAGGCTTGACTTTATTTTATATTACTATAAATTAGTGACAATGATAAAATATGCTAGATTAATCAGGCTTGTGTATTGTGTTTTATTATAGTTTAGTGATGAGACATTTTATTTCTTATTACAAATTGAGGTTATGAATTTATAAAGTTTTAAAAGAGAAAGTTTTATATATTTTATTATGAATAGATTAATATATATAAATCTGTAAAATAGCAAGATTACTATTTTTGTAGATGTTATTATTTTATTAGAATGTCTTTGTTTTTATTTGTATTAGCATTAATTTTCATTTCATCCAATTTCCATTAGTGATCAACTATTGGATTATATTTTACTTAGTTATGATTCATGTTTTAAGTTCACAGATTATACTAAAGTTTTCATGTTTTGTTTTAATTTTTATTGCATTACAACTAACTTCTAAATTTATAGGGCATATTAAGGTTATTATTATTTTTATCCATTCATAAATTATTTTATTCAGCTATAAATAGCATTTAACATTTAGGATAAGTTTATATCATAATAAACAGTGTCTCAATTCATAAGAAATACTAAAATTTATCTTTGCCATTTTCTGTCATCATTTTTATTCTGTTACTAAAAGTTCGTCCAATATAGACATATTGTTATTTATAAGATAGTATAGTTCCATTATTGTTGTTTTCATTTCCAATTGATTACAATTTATAATTAACAATTAAGCTACAGTCATATTCTATTACAAATAATGCCCATATTCCTTAGATGATTTGAAGTATTTACTTCACTCATTTTCATTCAGTTACAAATTTTACCATAACTTATGGGGTGTTATTAAACTAGGTCAATTCTTTCATGGTTCATTGTCATTCAGTTACTATGTATATATATTCCAGGAATAAACAGGTTCTAAACATTATATGATAATTGGCAAGACAAATTTTTAAAGAATCATTTAAATGAACTTGAAAATAATGACTTTTCTTACATCAATGCTATCTATTTATGAGATAAAAAACAGACATTATTTGCATATTCAATCAAGTAATTCTTTGGAAATCTGGCTTGTAAATTATTATAATAATGTTTTTGAACTTGATTGATTTGTGAATAGTTTTATATAATCAGCAGTACATATTTGATGTCATAATTAAATTATAAAATTATTGAAATTGTTAATATATATATGTTGATATGAAGATTCTCAAGGGTTGCATATATAAAAGACACATTTTGCGGGTTCATCTGTGTTAAAAATTTAAATATTTATATAATGACATTTTGACTTGATCACACTAGTCATCTACTGGGTGATAAAAGGTAGAAAGACAGTTGTAGAGGCGCTACAATCACTGATTTGAAAAAATCGTTAATGTTTCACCAATAGGAAAAATGTTAAATTGAGAATGTTTTTTTAAAAAATCTTTCCAAATAGGAGGAAGTTTGCATATATCATCTCACTTATTGATACAATCTGGCCTTTTGAGTATCTCAATGGCTTCTCTGATTTTGCACTGATAGAGATTATCACATCTGGATATGATCCTGCTTTGTTTTAAAAAAAAATATTCTTAATTTAACATTTTTGCTATTGGTGGAACTTTAACATTTTTTTTAGATCAGTGATTGTAGCGCCTCTACACCCATCTTTCCACCTTTTATCACCCAGTAGATGACTTGGGTGACCAAGTTGAAATCTTGGTACACAAATATTAAAATTTTTGATGTGGATGAACCTGCAAAATATGTCTTTTATACATATAAGAAATAGAAGCAATGCATACCTATGGAGCATTTGTGATAAAAGAAGAGCAACTCTTAATATCTAAAGTAAATTTGAATAAACAGTGACTACCAGATGGTAATGCATTGTTATTACATACACAGGAATTTCTGACTTTAGCATTTATCAAAGCCTCAGAATTTAAGATATGTATTTTGTAAACCACACTTAACACCATTTTAATCTTCAAACAAAAATCCTGAAATTCAAAACATCCTAATCTTTGAGCTCCAGTCAATGTGCTTGAACAATTATCTTGATCATGATTGTGGTTCACTATCTGTATATTTTATTGTAAAAAGAGGCTACTAAAATGAGTAATTGTTGATTCAGGTTTAAATCTACATCATTGTTTAAACAAAGTTTGAGTAAAAAAATGGAACTAAAATGGGTTGCTAGATTTATAACTGCATTACTTTCAGCGAACCAGAAAGCAATCTGAGCATGAAGAGTATCTGGTGAATAATCAATCTTATTATAGATCATAATAAAGTGGAAAACTGCTCTTTTTTTATTTACTATATGTAAATTAAAAAATAAAATAATTTTCTATTACTAACATCTAGTTAATGGTGTGGAGAAATAATTACAGTTAGCAAAAAAACAGGTTGCTAAACTATATCGTCAGATCTATATAACATTTCTTGCAGGTAGATTTAGATTTAAAATCTTAGACCTTTTAAATTTCAGGCTTTTAGATTATATATAAAATGGAGTTAAAATGGTTTCTATTTCTCTGCCTTTAAATACCAAGTCTCATTGATAAAGGCAAATGCCATGAGCCAATCTGGTAATAGGGATTTAAGTGCACTACCATCTGAAAATCATTGATTACTCAAGATTATTATAGATTGCAATATATATTGAAATATACAGCTTTTTGAGTTTAAATTTTTAAAAAAATTTGAGTTTGAAGTAAAAGAGGTTCTCTTTTACTTCATTTAAATTCAAAACAAAAGAACTATTGTAAAGGTTTATAGAGAACATTTATTTAGTCTTAGAATAGTCAATAATAATTGGTTTCCTAGCAACATCAACAAATAAAGTTACCTATGTTTACATGGATATAGTCTTTTTATTTCTATTCTTTATCAAATTAAAAATTCATGAAAATATCTAATTTAATATAACTTTACAATTTTCAATATACCAATATATTATAAATAAGAACTATGGCCACATTATGACATGATTTTCATTTTGATTAGTATTTACAGTCAGAATTTTTTTTAAAAAATAAAAAAATAAAAGTTTGTTGATATCAAAAAACTTTAATGTTACAACATGAATAATTAACCTTTCATAATTTATGCACATTACACAATTATATTGCTTATTAAATAAATTATTTATCATATTTACAAAACATACTTCTTTAATTTTTCTTTTCCAAAATTATTTTCCACAGCAAAATAAACACATCATTAGAATAAAACTTTTCATTGCAAATAAGTTAATGTTCCGTAAATATAGATTTAAATCTGCCCATAGAAAAATACATATTTTTATGGAGAAGTCCATGCTCATGAATTCTTTTTTATAAATATTTTGATTAATCAAAACAACTTGTCACTACTCATTTGCACATCATTTTATATACAAAGTTTCACTTGTTGTTTTCATATGCACCATTTTTTTAAATAACAAGCTCACTAATAATTGTTTTAAGTGTGTTTTTGTTAGCAGCTTTTGAATCACATATATAAAACAGAAGAAGACTGGCTCATGAATTTTCCAATCTCAGTTGTTGTATCTGCCCAAAATGTTAGCTATTTTATACGTGTGATATATAAAGTGTTGCACTTAATAAAGTACATAAAATAAATATTTCATTATTTATATTAATAATGAACATTAATTATAGTTAAACCTTGTAGCTAAATTAAAAGAAATTATTGGTGTGAAATAAACTTCTGAGGACAATTTATACAGTATAAAATATCTTAATTTAAATTTATGGAAAGAAAATAATAGGATCAATTATAAAATATTTATAAAAGTTTTTATTAATGAGAGGATTTATACACTCCTATTTAGAGTTTCCTATAATGCGCAAATTGGCTGATTTAGGAATAAAATATATTAATTTCTAAATGATCAATGTATTACTAAATGTAGGTTATAAAAAAAAAAACATTTTAAATAGATTATACAAATTATTTAGAAATAAACTGTTATGTTAATTTCTAAGTAATCAAGTATCCATCATTAAAAAATATAATAATGTATTAATGAACATAGGTTATAAAAGGAAACATTTTAAATAGATTATATCAATTTATATTTCGATGAAGAATGAGAATGAATAATATTGAATAGAAAAATAGATTTCATTGCCCTATTAGAAAAGTACAAAGAGTAGTATCATTAAATCAGTTGTTTCTTCAATTTTAGTGTTGCATTCAATGTTTCAACAAATATAAGTATGTTAAATATTAATAAAAGAGTTGTTAATGATAATATTAACAAATATAATGATTCAAATAAATTGATGAGCAAGAGTGGTTCTTGTTATATACTAGTGAGAGTAAACATGCATTAAAAAAAGAATTTATTAATATGAACTAAAGTATAAAAAACTACTTTAATCTGTATATAGATTTAAACTTGTGTTTGCAAAACATTCAGTTATTTAGCAAAAAGTTTTGTTTCTTATTTTTATTTTGCATATGGAAAATAATTTGAGGAAAATAAAAATCAAGAAGTATATTTTATA
This sequence comes from Epiperipatus broadwayi, assembly GCA_028023455.1. Lineage (NCBI taxonomy): Eukaryota > Metazoa > Onychophora > Udeonychophora > Euonychophora > Peripatidae > Epiperipatus > Epiperipatus broadwayi. Next base: position 681,762 of record JAQFVV010000011.1, on the reverse strand, counting down.
AAAAATGATGGATAATTTATTTTATAAACAACATAAGTGTGTAAATATACAAGAATTATAAAAGAATGGTCATTAACATTGGAGAGTTAATGTTGAGTAATATTAATAAGTTTTGACATTTTTAAATTCTAACTATAAATGCTACTTAAGATGGAAATTATACAATAGCTTTTATTTTTTTATATATTAAAACTATGAAATTAATTACAATATTTTGTCTGATACTAATATATAAATCAAATTTGCTAAACTGGTAATAAAATGTAAGCAAATTATTCTTAACAAAGTTTAAATCACATCAGCACATGCTACAAACTCTTGTTTATTTTGACATCTCATCTCATCAAATTAAATAATTTTTAGTTGGTTTTAATTCTGCCTTAGGCTAATTTATCATTAATAAAAAGGTTTATAATAATGTGATGTCAAATTGATGAAGTTGTTACATATGAATTTATTGGTTGGTATGACTAAAACTATTAAGAGTAATATTTTATTTGTAGACTAACATGCACACCCACATGCATATTTAAAATAGTCAAATAAATATGTCAACATGGTTAAAAGTACAATATAATTATATAGGAAATAATCATTATTAGATTATTGGAGACTTTAAAAAATGTATTTTAAAATATAATTTATATAGATTTGATTTACAATTTGTATTTATTTATTAATATATATATATTAATGCATTATATTTTTAGTGATGACCAATAAAAGTTGCTATAGAGTAATTTGTCATATGATAATTACAAGTAATCTTAATTTGTTTGTTATCAAATTTGTTTAAAGTTGATCAATATTATATATATATATATATATATATATATATATATATATATATATATATATATATATATATATTATAACAACCTTTTACTAGTTAAAATTTTTGCAAATAGTATCTTCTCAAATCAATATTTACAAATCAGATAAAAAATAAATAGACTGCATTGTCACAAAAAATATTATTTACAAGTTTCTTAAAATGGCTCTAGATAGTCAGACTTGTGAAGAATTTTTATAGTAAACATTGAAACAGTCAATTTTGATTTCTTGCCTGTTTCATTTATTTTACCCTTACACCTATACCTATACCAGGTTTAAAACCTTTCAGAGTACCTACACAAACAAAATGGAGTGACTATGTATGTGTGATCGCTCATATATATGTGAGTAATAAGCCTGTAATTGGATGGCAGATGTATATATTACAGATATATGTTCGTTTAAAAGTCGCGCAGTTTAAAAAAGTGATTTAATTTAAAATTTTAATCTATTTTATCTTTATTTTGCTGGAATTGCATATATAGAGACCATATTCTAGGTACAGTGATTCTACATATATGGTGGCAGAATTAGTTTTATACTGATTATAAATTCAATTATTAGTTAAATTGTAAATAATTAAAATTAGACCACCTTCACTTTCTTGATCTGGCGTCAGTTTGGTTTAATAGCCTTAAAATTGACAATAACATTTCTGAGAATTAATATTCTTTTGAAATTAGCTAGGTTGTAAAATGCAGAATAATATAAACTGTGATTTAAATAGTGACATTAAGTTAAGGTTAGAAATTTAAGTGTTAAATGACTTAGATTTCAGGGATTTTCTAGTTGTGTACAAACTCATAAACAAATAGATGTTCAATAGTAAAAATGGTACAAATAGAGCAATTTTTGTACACAATAGATATATACTATATTGTTTGTGAAAAGTGCAAGCTGAATCTAGGCCCATTTTTATCTTTAACATGGTGGGATAGAAATGTGTGAACTCACCACATCTCTTGCAGGGACTTAGCCTGTGATTGCAGTTAATCATTACAGCTGCAATGGACTAAATTCCAGCATAGCCATCAGCTTCCTATTGTTAAAAATATATATGAAGATCTAGCTGCCCATAAAGAAGAATAGTGCCATCATCATCATCCATGTGCCAGAAGCTGCAAAGAATCCACTGGTAACGTTTCTAATAATTACTGCAGAGCTCTGTATATAAACTGTTAATTTTGCAATATCTACCTAAGTTAGCTATATAATAAACAATATTTAAAAGTCTGTTTTCTAAGTTCTATAAATAAATCTGACCAATGCTTATTAATGTAAACTCAATTTTGTCTGAAATTAAAACTTATAATTTGAAACCCATTCTTTTAAAATGTAAAACACTCTAATAATCTAATTTAAACTATTACTTTAGTCTTTTATGCCTATTTATTCTCTTTTAATTTACTTTCATGATTTTATCATTATATGTACTTTAATATGCCAAATAACTTGAAACTGCAAGTATTTATATCAGTTATATCCTAGATAAAGCTGTAGTTTACTTAGTTATAGTTATGAATTATAACTCTCTATATTTGTAATTCATACATCACAGGAACCAGCCACAGGGATATTATTAAAGCATATTTATGATGTTTATTTAATTGCCCTTAAAATATGCTTTCTCCTCCATAGATTACTATATTAGAGGCAGGTTTGATATTTTAATATGGGTTACTAATTAATTTAGTCCCTAAGTAGTATGTTCGAGATACTAGTCTTGAGAATTAGGTTATATAGATATGCAAATAAAAACTACCTCTTTTAAGGCATGTTAAGTTAGTTAAACACATCTACATTTATATATATATATATATATGTGTGTGTGTGTGTATGTGTAAACACATCTACATTTATATATATATATATATATGTGTGTGTGTGTGTGTGTGTTGTGATTGTGTCATTACAAAGTACATATAGTACATTAACTGCTTGCTGTAGGTTTTCTTGTGAGTGCTGGTAGAGGTCACCCTCATACTTCTAGTTCAGGCAAAGCAACTATTTTAGAACTGGAACACAAGGGTCCAGATGGTTATGAAAGTTTATCCAACTCCCTTAACTATTAATGTTCTATTCATAGCAAGTCGTTCAGTCCTAGGGTATTGAGCATTCTATGCTAAAGCCCATGAATAATGACCCACTCACACCTTTAACTTGATTAATATTTTAATATGTGCCATCGCGTGTTTCAGTAGACCTAATGTATACCAGTTTTCTCTCCCTTATGTTAAATGTTTATTCAGTGCTTAGCTGAACCCTAATCTACATTATCATGCTAATCTGCAAATCTTTGAGCCTAATTATGTGCTCAACTCATAACCTATTCTATATAGACAGACACCACAGAAGCACTGTATGTTTACTTATATAACTTTGGCTCATATGTTCCATGTGATTTGGAAGACTGCAAACTAGCTAGGATTTGGCATATTAAAAAGGCATGAACATGATCACTGCAAATTATTATATTAAAAATATATAATGAGAGAAATATGTAATTACCAATCTCATTAATTATGTGACTCCTGCATGTGTAATATCCCACATACTAATTATAAAAATATTGTGTGTTTTATTGATGATTTTTTTATTTTATTTATTAAAGTATTATTAAAATACAACTCGTTTCTATTTTATTGCTTGTAACCAATTCACACTCAACTCCATATTTCTTATGTGTACATCATTATATATATATGAATATTTCTTTTTAAACTTAGGGATTAACTATTAATATACTGCTAGTTCACTTAGCCATGTGTGCGCATTGATATTAATTTATTCACTTGCTCCCTGAGTCTCTTGTTTTACCCTTTGCGACTGCTGGCCAATGATTAAGTTGAATTCATGTGCAACTTAGAAAATGTCATTCATAGGGTATTAAGTTATGGAGTAAGGTGGAATGGGTTGAATGTTGGTCAAATCCTGGATCTTCCATCTAGATTCAATCAGCTTTAGTGTGTTTGACCTATACAGCATCTGGGAAGTCTTCAGAAGAGCTATTAACATGTTACTCTTATCATACACATTTGTCTCAGATGTTACCCATCAGTGCTAAGGGTAGTAAAATTCCCTAAGCTACAAAATTCTTACAGAGTGAAAAAATTTGGATATATGACTTGCTAAAACATAAATGGATTCCTGACATTATAACACAAATATTGTCAAGGCAAAAATGTCTTGTGAATTTACTAAATGGCAAGAAATTCAGAAACATGTTAATCATCTTTAGCTATCACTATGAGAATCATATATTGCCTAAAGACAAGATGAATAGAGAGCATGTGGATGAACCTAACCTGATGCTAAAGGTGATCTTGATCTAGAGACAGATAAGAAGGAGAAAGTTGTGTGTGAACAACAACAAGTAAAACTGACTCATGCTACAATTGAAAATATAAAAAAAATTCCTAAAACTTTTAGAATATGATGACCACCAATTAAGTTTAAAGATTATATTTGTTGAATAGATCATTTATTTTCACAGTTGAAGAAGGACTGCAATGTTGGGCATTGTGAGATAATGAACTTAAAAAGGTACTTTTTTCCCTTCAGTTAATGTACATGTTATATATTGTTTACTCCATGAAATAAATAAAAGTGAGTGCTGCTACAATCTTTATGTACTTGTAATAGTGCATGATAAACTGACTGTTATAAAAAGCCTAGTTGTTGTTCTTCTGTACAATCCAGCACAATCTAGCGTGAAGTGCAATAGTAGAATTGCAGACAGAATAAGCATCTGTTAATGAAACCATAAATGGATAAACTATTTCTAAGGTCACTATAATGTAAATAAAAAGTGAAACATACTACAACTCCGAGCGTAGTATTAAGAAATTATGACCCTATAAAACAACATAAAATTTGCTTTTGTCGTCATTAACTATAATTTATGTAATTATACTAACACTCTCCTTTCGTTATTGGTTAATTTGTATTAATAAATAATTATATATAAAATGACACAAATGTATATTAGTTTCATTTTTCGCTATCTGACTGGTTTCTGAAAAGGAGAAACCCACTATTAAATTATTAGCTGTTAACACAATCTAAAAATAAAATAAAGCAAAATATTAGTAGAAAATTATTTGAACGTTATTTATTGACCTAAATTAAATTTCTTTTAGTTATTTTAGCTTGTTAGCGAAATAATATTATGGATTAACTTGATATGTTTTTAATATTATTGTTGTAATAATTCTTTATTAATACAATCACTTAGATATAATATATTTGTTAAGTAGTTTCAAATAAATATTTACATGAGAGTATGAATGAAGTGGCTTGAATAAACTGATCTGAAATTTATATAAGACATTGCTTAGTGATAGAATATTAATGATGATTAATTTTCACAGTCCAATAAAAAAGAAAATGTTACAGTAAATTGTCAAGATTTATATGAGTAATAAATCTAAATGGTGTGCTTTCGATTTTATCAAATTATTATTTATTTATTCAAAATTTTAACCTTATTATATATAATTAAAAATAAAGACAAAATTTTTTATTTTGTTTTATTTATTTCCACTTATTTTAATATGATAAAAATGTTTTTTTTTTTTTAAATAAATGGAATCGTTCACTGTATAACATATATTATAACATTTTTTAATTGAAACCAATCTAACATAAAAAAGTTATTTTTAAAATTTTATTAAAGTAAAAAATAGTAAATTTAATTAAAATTACAAGTATACATTTTGTAATATTTGAATACAAGCATTTCTTATATATATACTTGGAGTTTAGATGTAATTATAGGGGATTTGAATATAGATCTTCAAGCTAAATTCCCTCTATCTCACACAACCGGTATACATGTCCACACACATGTGAGAGCTGGTTCTGCGCGAAATACATCTGTTGGGGATCATCTATCTCTTTCACGTGTGTGTGCTCATATGTATCGTTTGTATGAAGTAGAGTGGATAGCTAAAAAGAGCTTGAAAGTCTGTGTTCAAATTCCCTATAATTAAATATACATTTTATAAATATACATTTTATTTTTCTTTAATTCATTTTTTTTTTCTATGTCCGAATGTAAGTTTTTAAAGTAAATACAATTTTCGTTAATTTTCTACTTGAGAGAAAATTGTATATAACAGTTCTAAACTATCTTTAATACTGTTATCATATGCAGCCTAACAAAAGTTAATACCAGTTTATTTTTCAAGAAAGGATGTCTGGTTTAACTCATATTCAATCTATTATTCGTTGGAATATTTATAACACATTAGTAATAAATATTTTAATATCTATTTTCAAGTTTACACTGACTGACTTATATTTTCAGCACTCACACAGAATGAATGAAAACTGCTACAAGACGCAATTTTTTAAAAAACAAAAATATTAAATTGAAATGTTAATAAGATAAACATTTTGTTAAATAGAAAGGGGGGGGTGTTACTTTTCTCTTCTGCTACTACTTTAACAGCATTGAAAAATTAAGTGATAAAGTGAAGATGATCTGTAAAAAAAGTTAGGTTAAATTGATTTATTATCCGTTAACACAAAACAAAGATAGCTAAGAATAAAATACTACTAGAAAACTGCTTGAAAGTAATTTATTGGTCTTAATTTTTGTTACTATTATTTTTCTTGTTATGATTATATTTTATTTAAATAACTGCTTTATTTCCTTGATTGCATTTTTTTTTTAATTGTTATTAGTGACCCCAATTTTTAAAACATATTCGTTCTATAATTTTTATTTAGTATTCTTAGTAATATTAACATTTATTCAATTTCTTCAATATATTTTTTAACGGATATCTATTTTTTATCATTCTCTTAAATAGTATATATATATATATGTGTGTGTACAAAACAAGTTTAACTTTATTATTCTACCCAATGACAAAAATATAGTTGTTTTTATTAAATAGTGATAATAAGATGTATTTATTTTTTAAAATATTCTAGTTTTACTGTAAAATATAAAATTTTGCTATTATATTATAAATTAATAAATTATTTCATATATAATATTAAAATACAAAGCAATTGAATACTTTCATATTTTGTTGAGTATTTTGTAACATTATCACCATTTCACATTCATGCTAATATTATCACTGGTCTCGATAGCAACACCTAAAGAAGAGAGGAGAACAATATCACTCGAAACATTGTGTTATATACTAATTTGTGTGCTATTACTAAAAATTGAATGTATTTGGAAAGTTTAAATTTTTCTAAAGACATTCCATATTCTAACATTTTCAATATATAATTACTACTAAAACAAACACTTTCTGTAATCATTCATTTCATTTGTTCATTTTATTTCTTCACTTATAAACATAATTTTATATTTCTTTCTATACATAGAGAGAAAGAACATGTGTATGTGAGAGAAGATAGTTTTAAAAAACTTTTATTAATAAAATTTAAAGATAAAAATAGGTTGGAAGAATTAATAGCTTTGACACTTTTATAAAATATGTTTTAGAAAAAGAGTATTTGGATTTTTTTAAATTAAATTTTTTGTATATAATAAAAAAAATGTATACATTTAAATAATAATTTGAGAACTATAATTCAACCTCATAATCATTCATATTATTTCATACACAAAAAAAGCAGTATTAAGAAATTTTTGTTATGGAAATAAGAAATTAAATAGTTCTAAAAAAATAGATTTGTATTTTAAGAAAGAGAATTTTATAATAATTATCTTAGCATAGCTTTTTCAGATTAAATAATGAAAGGAAATGTGTTCTGTTTCTTAAGTAAAAATGTATGACAATAAAAAAAAATATTCTAAAAGAGGATAATAAAAAATAATATGATAGTTTTACTTTTTATCTTTTTTTTTTTTTAACCTTTTAATTAACTAAATTCATTCAATAGTTGTAAAATAAATAATAAAAAGATTTTACTTTTTTACATAGCTGTAAATAAAATTAATTAAAATTTTTATTTATTTACATTTGTTTTTATTTTTTCATCTATTGTCACTTAGTTAGTCACATACACATATATAAACATATGTTTTGAACCCTGAGATATGATTTATTTAGATATTGCTTATTTACAGGAAGCAAGGGGGAAAGTGATTATTTAGCCATGTTGCCCAAATGGAATTAGTAATACATTAAACATTCAGACACATTAGAGAATATTCACTGGAGATATCAAAGTTATATTCAGGGTTTCTACTTAATATTATTATTTGCCTTCATTCAAATTCAGTCATCATAAATGTAAAAGAATTTTATTTATTTAATTAAATATAGTTAAAATACAATAACATGTACTCTTTGTTTCCACACTGCGTTGATGATTGTGTTTCCCATATGTATACATGCTCCATCATTCCATAAGTTTTTATTGTAGTTAGTATACCATTACAATATATATATATATATATATAATTGAGTTATGATTAATAATATAACTAATCAAAATTCATAATCTATATTTCATTATTCATTGATTCTTGTATTTTTCTCATTTTATAATATATATGTAACTCAATGTAAATCCATTTTCTGTGTTTTGTAAGAAAATATATTTAACAAAAATTCATATGCTTAGATTAAGAAATGAATTGAAAACAATTCTAGGACTTGTTATAGTTAGTTATAAAATGTGTTATTACTATTCCACTTTATTACTTTTATTAAAATTTTATTACAATAATTATTCTATAACATATATATATATATTGTAACTGACCAAAAAATATGATAATGACGACTCTGACCATGTAGTGATAAAATAAGGCTGGGCTTAACCTTAAAACACATGAATGGTTACTTTATCAGACTGTCTCAATAAACAAATATTTTAAGGAAGCATCTCAAGGTTACAATAATAAATAAATCCTATAACATTCATAGATTTGAGCTAGCAAGTTTGTTCTAAGCTTTCCTATTATATAAATTCAATTTTAGGTTATCTTAGGAATATAGGATTGAAATATAGTAAAAACTATTCTTAAAATATTAAATCTTTAAAATCATAAATTATTATTATTGATATGAAATTGCAAAGTGCATTTTATTGTACTTAATTCATATCTTAAGCAACTAAATATTAAAGTGAAAATGGGATAAATATTTGCAGTTCATCCATTTTTTGTTTTAATTCTTGAATTTAATCATTTATTTGCTCTACTACTTCCACTACACATTTCTTCTGCACTTCTAGGAAGTTTTATTGTTTACGTTCTATTTCTCTTTTAAAATTCTCCAAGTCCTTGGATATATTTGGATTGCTTTCATATATTTGGCCAAGTCAGCTTTTATATTTTTTAATATCTTTCTGTAACCTTTTTATCTCTCCTCCAGATTTAGTTTGAGAGTGATGAATTTCCTTTAACTCTGGTTTATTTATTTCTTGATTTTCTCTTTTCCCATTTTCTAACTCTATTTTAGTTCTTTATTTATTTTTTTTAGTTCTATTTTAAAATTATTTTGATATACTTTTACTTTTTCCTTTAAATTTTTATTGTTTTTCTTTACTTCATTGAATTTAAATTCAACATTAGTTTTGAATTCATCAAAAATTTTATTAAATTTATATTTCACATTATTTAATCTGTGATTCACTTTTTAATTGATCTTTCCATAAATTTCTCTTCTAACTTATTAAATTTAATATCTGAATCAATTGTATAAGCCTCAAGATTAGACTTTATTTCATTTAATTTTATATCAGAATCTATTCTAGATTATTCACAATTTACTCTAAATTATTCTGATTTTTAAATTTTTCAAAGTCATCTTCAAATGCTTTGTATTTAGCATCTAAATCAACTTGAGAAGCATCAAACCTGTCATTTAAATTTTTAAAATCACCCAGAGAAGCATAAAACTTATCATTTAATTTTTTAAAATCAACTTGAGAGGCATTATATTTAGCACCTGAATCAATATGCATTTTACTAAGCATCTTCAAAATTTGATAAGAATTTTACACTATATACTTTCAGACCTGACTGAAACATTATCATTAGTATTACCCATTCTTAAATGTAAATGTTAGACAAACTTATACTTTAAGTAAGATAAATAAACAAGTATGTAATAATCAATTATAATATAAATAAATAAATAAGCACTAAACATTTTCATATCAATCTGAATATTAAATAAACATCTATCTCTTGGCATCAGTATTTTCTTTGACTGTCCTAAATAAAAATATCATTTCATAGAATGCACTAATAAAATTACCTAGTTTATTAACATTATGGAATGCCATATCTCTTTAAACATATTCACATTAAACACCTTATATTGCACTTATTCAAAGTTCCAAGGTGATATTTAAATTTTATATTCATTAATTACCACAAGAATTACAAAATAATTATTATCATCATCTAAGGTCATTATAAAATTTTAACTGGATTAAAGAAAGAAAATACGTGTAATAATTTTGTAGTTTCAATAATCAATTTAGTTGTATATTGTAATTTAAATTATAACTAGAATAATTTTATATTACACTATAACACTATTTATTCAGATAAAATACCTTCAAGCCATGCATTAGTGGTGCCACATTGTAGCTAACCAAAAAATATGATAATGATGACTCCAACCATGTAGCGATAGAATAAAGTTGAGCTTAACCTTTTAAAACACTTGGATGATCACTTTATGACACACATCAATGGCTTAATTATAAAATCAGACTTCATTTGTAGAAATTACGGTTAATTAGACTCCAAATTATAAATTACACAATAATTGTATATTATGTATCATCTTCTATATAACTAAGAAATATTTCAATTAAACATAGTTAATATATATCTAAATCAAAAGTGAAAATTCTCTTTTCTTCCAATGCATAAGCTTGTGGTTAAGACCTGTAGAGGTCCCTACCTTCGCATTTTCAACTGCATATGCTTTAGGTTTATTGCCCTAGTAAATATTACTTACAAAGAAATAGTAAAATACAAAATTGATATAATAATATTTCAGAAGATTCATAATTCCTCTAATAATGTGCACTTTCTTAAAATCCCTTGATTTATATTGTTTTTTGACTGAAAGCACAATTAACATTGTTTGATTATCAAAAAACAACATCACTTCATATAATATTATAAACATGAAATGAACTGCTCACAAACTTCCCCATACAAACTGATCCCATACTTTTTACTTACACTTTCTAAGTTCATAGAAATTTTTCATTAATAATTTTTATAGATATATAATTAAAGTTAAATCAAGTTTTCACATTTTAAAAATTAATAGATTTAAATAACATGAACCTATTTTATGATATTAAATAAGAGAAAACTTTCATTCAGGCAGATAGGGCACAAAGGCAAAGCCTAATTTATATATTGAGTTTTACAAAACATGGTTCACTGTTACTTATTAATCTACTAATATTTCATTTTTCCTATTACAACAGGAATCAAGATTTATATCTAATAGAATTTATATTCCCGTAGTTGAAAACCACACTGTTCTAAGATAAAATTTAAAAAGAGTTAACTAGAATCAGTATACTAATTATATTGAAGAAATTTCAATATAATCTCATAACATATATTATTGCTATAACAAATGTAACAAATTCATAACAACAATTGTCAAATATTCAATTCCTCAGAGTACAAAAAGCAAATCATTTGCTTCCCAGCTGATGCTTGACACATGAAAAAAAAGCAAATCATTTTTGATTAAAATATCGAGAAATTTCTATAAAAAAAAACATATACATTTTTTGATGGTGTTAATAAAGAAAGATGAAGAAACTTCAATGACTTAATAAAAACTTTTGATTTTTTCTGTGCTGGCTTGGTAGATATATAAATATCTTTAAAAAAATTACCATTGTCACTCCAATAAAATTTCCAACTTTAAATATATCAAATGTCTAAGCACAGGTTTGACAAAGAAAGAAAACCCATCCTTAGGGCAAAATGAAAAGCTTTATTTTCACATTTTTTAAAAAAAAATTTAAAACCAATAAAATCAATAAATATTAAATAATTTAGAACTTGTCACATGCACAGACTTTCACATGCTCCACCACTCTCCACACTATTTCATATTACTGATACACTTGAACACATATATGTTGAAAATATAAATAATCACTAATATGTGTATTTCATGCTAAACCAGCAATCATCAGTTGGTCCAGATTATGTCTTTGAGCATTTCATCATCAGATTTTTAATTGGATGGATGGTTGAAGAGTTGGAGTGTGGAGTAGATTGAAGCCTGTCCATTAAAGTATGAGGATTGGCTATCTTAATATATATCTGAGCACTTATGGAATATATGTGTAGAGATGGTAATCTGGACCAATTGATGATTGCTGGTTTAGCATGAAATTCGTATTTTGGTGATTATTTATATTTTCAACATATATGTATTCAAGTTTATCAGTGCTATGAGATAGTGTGGAGAGTGGTGGAGTATGTGAAAGTCTGTGCTCATATACCCTATATATTACATATATAGACATAGGTATATTATAAGCCTGTGTGTTTCAGTCATTGATGATCTAGTAAACCAAAAAAAAATCCCAAGAATAGATAAAATCCATATTTTTAAATAAATGTAGAATCTAAAATCAAACCATAATTGGCAAAATTATTTATGCCAAAACTCTAAAATATTCACATGAAATCAAAGTTAAAGCAGTTTTATCATACAACAAATTTAACCACTAAATATATAAAGAGTTTTGTCTATGTTAATAAATTTAACAATGATCAAAAAAACAATTTTCACTATTATTATTATTATTATTATTATTATTATTATTATTATTATTATTATTATGTTTTTCACAAACTTTTTCAAAAAAAAAAGATCATAATAACGTCTCTAACAAGAGCTGAGAAACAATTTTCAGAAAAGGTTGATGTAGGCTATGATAAAAATTTTATGATTAAGTTCTATATTAGCAACTTATGAGGCTTAAATTGGATTCCAAGAGATTGTAGATGACCTAAAACTAAACTACATGTGGAATAGATGGATAAAATAAGGAAGTGTGCTGGAATGTTATGGAGAAGAGAGATTAAAGATCAGAAAAATTACATTTCATCTTGAAGTGGATTGATAATGCTTGAAAATGATGATGATGATGAGTCCGTTTGGAAAATCTTTCAATTTCTTAAAAGCATGAAAACAATTGATAAATTATTTTCAATTAAAAATAATCAGTGTTCTTAATTGGAAGTCTGTAACAAATACAAAATGTATTTAGCAGTGATTTTTAAGAAATAAAATATAGACAATTTATTTGTGCCGATATTTATTGGAATCAGGAAAATAAATTCTTTTCAGAAATAGAATCTTCTCTTGTTATAAAAAGTTTGAAATTTTTTTCATATACCGGGTTTTGTCCCTAATCCCACAAAAATCAAATATTTAACTTTTCACATAAGTAACAGAAAAACATCTGTCACCTGAATACAACTTTCTGCAACAATGGATTAAAATGTGATCCAATCCCATATTATTTAAAAATGAGTTTGGACTAAGTCCTAGTTATTTTTCTCATCTGTTCAAAATTAGATTGACAATTATTTTTAAAATTAAACTTCTTAGAAAGCTGTTGGGCAATATTTGGGGTTGTCATGCAAGTACTCTTAAAACACTTTTTTAGTAATAATATAACATTTTTAAACACTTCACCGACAAAGTTGTTCATTTTAATGTGTCAACAGAATTAAAAATATTTGTCTTTACAACCATAACCAACTTCTTACTGGACATCATCGAGTTGCATGGTTCTATCCTTCATACAGTCACTATCCAAATTATTAAACAAACCTTGCAACATGTGAGCTATAACACTCAAAAAGTGTCTTTATCATTGACACTCTTAGCTGGATATATAATGATATTACTACTTCCTTTAATAATGTACATTATAAAATGGAGGAAGGTTAGCCTGTGGGTCTTTCCATAAGTGGTATCATTTCCAGTATATTTCTTAATAAATTTGAAGAAATGATCCTACCTAAGTACTTTATATTGCATCCTATATAATATACCTAGACAATGTTCTCATTGTATCTCTGACACCCTTTTCAATCATATTGAGCAGGACTTAGTACTTGCCACCTCTTTAAAATGAATTTTAAAAAATAAAGACAGTTTTAATGGCATAATATTTCTCTATTTGTACATTCAATGTGGCACAGGTGTACTAAACTATAAAATGCTTATTAAACCTCTTCAGGTACATGGTTTTGTACATCCAAACTCACCAATGGCACACAAATTAGCAGGGCTGAAAGTATTCCTACACAGAAACTTCCACCTCTATAAATTTGATTAAAAAAATAACATCGATACATATATATCAGAGCTGCACAGTATTGGATTCAACAATTCATTGCTTGTTCAGACTGTTAACAATTTTTATTATAAATTATGACATGCCCCTCCACAAACCAATAACAAGCTTTGAATACCCCTTCCCTACTTACCCAAAATTTCCCATCTAATTAATAAAAGTTTCTTCCACCCATTAAATTGCAGACCACAGTTCTCCCCCACTGCATAATTTAATCAATAATTCAAAAAATAAACTGCCTCCTGATCTTCATTCTCAGATTGCTTACAAAATTAAATATGCTAATACTTCTTGCCATTCTGTTTACTATGGTGAGTCTGAAGCCAAGTTATTCACCTGATTAAGTTAACATAAATACTTTTATAACTGAGTTATAACTCATACTGATACAAAGTCCATCTTTTTCGATGATTTCTCTAAATTCTGCATAGTTTTGAGCCTATAGAATTTAGTGTAGCACAATGATGCCAAGTATAAAGTCAAGGAAGCTTAGCATATTTCTGGAGATAAATACATCATCAATCAAAAAGAATCCTATGTTCCCCTCTCCAAGAAATGCCCCATTCTAACCATTTAATTTATAATGCAAACAATATGCAAATTATTTCATTTGTTTTCAGACTAGTCAATACCACCTCCCACTTCTGTTAGACTTACTGCTACATCTACAACTGAATCCAGTGAAAGTCATGGTCAGAGTTCATAATTTTTTAATAATAGTGCATTCTACTATGATAATATTAAATTTCTGGATAAACATCATCTTGAGACTATATTACTAACAACCCAAAGTCATAGTGGTTTTCTGTTTTTCCCATATTTCTTCACCAGATATTGTAATACTAGATGCATCCCAGAAAATGTGTAAAATATCCATTAAAAAGATAAGATTTTATCATCAATTCAAGACATAGAGTCAAGCATTGGTGGTCAAGAGGACAGCTGCCTTACAAGCAGTTGTCTCAGGTTAGTGGGTTCACTTCCCAGCCGATGCTATGACACATGAAAAAAAATTCAAGACATAGTTTTATTATCTAATACATAAGTCTATTCAAAAAAATTTTTTGCCTATTTAGTCAATACACATTTATAATAAAAAAAAATTTGGCCAAGAAATGAGCTTCTTATGAAATTGTAGTTTTTTTTCCAATACAACAATAGTCAGATGGATTTGGGAATATTCCATGTCTAATAGTTACTGTGTTTTATCTTTTTCAGAATTAAGATTTTTTAAACTTTAACTATTTACACATACAAACATGAACCATACCATGAAATGCTAAAGCTAAAGCATTAGAAAATGTATTTTGGATTTAGAATCTGTCCTAATTTCTTTATATTTATGAATACTAAGCTGTTGTAAACAAGATGTAAAAATATTGTTTGTTTGTTTTTTTCAAAAAAAAGCTCATATGTAAATAGCTGACTGAAAAGCAAAAAAATAATAAAATAATTCACAAACCAGTTAATTTGTCATTTTTGGAAAATATCACAGATCTTAAGAATCCACACTGGTTATAAAACAATTGGAAATTGCAGAAATATTGTTGTTTCATAAAAGCATTTGAGTCCTTTTTGATTTTTAGGATTTATTTGAGCTTCACATTATTTTATATAATGACAATATTCCTGCAATTTCCAATTGTTTTAGATCTCTGATATTTTCCAAGAATGGCAAATTAATCAAGATGCAGATTACTGTGTTATTATTCTACTTTTTAGTCAGTTGTTTATATAAAAGCATTATTTTAAAAAAATGTATTTACAGATCTTTTTTTTTTACTTTTTAATTATACTTACATATTATTTTAAAAAATAGTTAAAACTACAAAAAAATCTGACAAGATGTATAATTTATTAAAATTGAAAATAAAAAGTATGACCTATAACAAATGAATTCTAAATTTAAATATCATGTGATCATCTGTATTGGCTTTTTAATAATTTAGGAACAGCGCCGCCTAACGGCTGGAACTTGCATTGGTGCTTTTGGCCCCCTACTCTGAATAGTTCTGTGGTTGACACAGAAACACCACCTCTTGCGGCCACATGGACATGATTTAATTCATAACAAAATTTATTCTACAGGTGTAATGTTTTCATCAGATATATATATATTTAAATTTAATTATATATGAATTAAATCAATATTTTAAAAAATTATTATACAAATGTAATATTTCCATTAGCTCAATTGTTAAGGAGTTTTCTTGGAAAGCATAGGGATATGAGTTCATGTTCTAAATGGGAACATATTTTTTTCATTGTTAAAAATATCTAAATGTTAATATACGAATATAAAGACAGAAATATATACAGTCAGGGTAAATTAATAGAAGAGTATTTAAATAAAATCCATAAATGGGAATAAATAAACAGAAATTAAATAAATGATCACAAACCAGGGTCTGCACATTATTTTTTAAAAAAAATTCATATCAAGATGCAAACTATTGTCAGCAATCTCAAAAAAAATCTTATATAATGTCTAAGATATTAACTGGCACATATTGGAGGAAAAAAACAAATGTTTTTAAGTAATCAAAACTGAAATTTAATGTATTTAATTTATAAAACCATAAAAAAAATATGAGAATATAAAAAATATTACACTTTGTGCACACACACACAGTTTATTCTGATGAAGCCAACATTCTTTGTAACAAAGCAAATTACTTAATTGTACATATATTAATTTAACGTAATAATTGTTAATTTAATTGCACTAATAGAAAATATTTGATCGTTATATTTAATATAGTCATTTCATTTTTTTTAAAAACGAATAAAATATAATTCAAAAGCAGCATGACAGATTCGTCTGACAGTTATTTGATGGCTTACTTATTCTAAGACAGCAAATGGAATTTTTTTTGATATTCGGAGGTTTTATTAATGATTATTACAGTTAAAGCACTCTCATACCGATTTAAAAAATGATTAAATAAACCATAGTAGAAGATAATAATGCCATCCTTCCCAAAGATAAAAAGAAAAGTTAATCAAATGAATTTAAAGTATATATAAAATGCCATTTCTTTTGCTAAGGTCAGATAAATAAAATCTCTTTTACAGATTATTCTAATAGCAATAACTTAGTTGTTGTTTTTTTTTTTTTTTGTACATTTTTTAAAATATTATGTAGTCCTTTTTCGCGCTAGGAATGAGTCAATATTTGTATCCCCATCCACCCTTCCTCAACCAATTTTTCTTACATGGATTAGAAAATATAAATGAGATGCTAAAATAATTGCTTCAGTTAATGTTTTATAATTTGAATATTTTTGATTTATTTCTCGTCTTTTTTGCTGATACTAGCTTCTGCAGCTGTTTGAGGAGTCGTTGTCAGAATACAGCAACCTGAAATTAGTAAAAGATCATTTTAAAAAACAGTAACTTCTTGTATTCATTTAAATAATTTGTCATCATTCTTGTTATTGAATATGGGAATTAATTTTAGACAGCTCAACTATTATAGAAACATCATAAAGGAACACATAGAGATTCAGCTGAAAATGGATTCACTTAGGCCTTATTAAACCCCCCAATTCGGTCACTGTATCCATACATTTAGTAATAACTATGTACTTCATAACATATGTTTGAACAAGGCAAAACTCTCTATACAGTAGTGCCACCGTGTGCCAAACAGAGTAACCAATGGATGCCAGAAGGCTTGTGCATAAAATCCCTATCTAGTGCCTACTCATCCCATATCCCCAGACTAGTTTGTGGCCTTCTGGCATCTATTGATTACTCTGTTTGGCACAGGGTGGCACTACTGTATAGAGAGTTTTGCCTTGTTTAATAACAATTATGTGCTAGTATGAGATGGTGATCATGTGATGTTTAGTGATTTAACATATGTTTGACCATACCTACATAGTTATTTAGCTGTTAAATTCCATTTATAACCAAGTGAGTACATTTATTAAATGTTATCCTAAATCTGTTAATAAGATTTAAATAGCGTCTACAAAAATTAAATCTTTGGCTTTGCTATTAGATCTAGAAAAAGAAATTTCTTAGGGCATCCCATAAAAATTCCATTTTTATTCCATATTATTTAATATAATTTATGGCTGAACAATTAGAAGGGGATTTGATTTGATATGAATCTTAGATAAGAAACTATATTTTGAATTGCA
This sequence comes from Epiperipatus broadwayi, assembly GCA_028023455.1. Classification (NCBI taxonomy): domain Eukaryota; kingdom Metazoa; phylum Onychophora; class Udeonychophora; order Euonychophora; family Peripatidae; genus Epiperipatus; species Epiperipatus broadwayi. The sequence goes on along the minus strand of JAQFVV010000011.1, from coordinate 663,469 downwards.
CATTCTGTGAGGCAACATCTTTTACAATATCTGATGGAAACATATACAAAAGAACAGAAACTCACTACAAGAGAGTAGTAGTCTTGAGTGAGCTAAAAGGTAATTCTAATTTTCTTATTGCCAGAGGATTTATTTCCTGCCATCTTTAATATTTCACATTCTAAATATTTCATAATTGATGCTAATAAAAAACAGATTAATATATCAAATTATAATTTAATAACATTCACTTTTTCTTCTTTGCTTCATCTCCTTTTTATGGGGCCTCATTTGAAGGAGTAATTTGAATTGCTGGAAAATGCTGTTTTAATAAGTAAATTGTATTCTAATTAATTTGTTTTACCTGATAAGTAACAAATTTATGAAAATATTGTCATATTATAATTTCATAGATAACTGTAGGCTTCTTTATTTACAATTATCTTTACCTACTTGAGTATAGTTTAAATATAAAACTCATCTAATAATTTGACATATAATATCCAAGCTAATTCATATTTTGAGATTATGTGCATTTTAATTATTTGATTTTATTTAAACAACCACAGACACTACCCATTTTACTCCAGAGAACTGCTATTTTTTTTTCAAATCTTCCTTCATAATTTTTCAAATACACTAGAGGTCACGCTATATTCTGATTTCTTTTTCTTGGTGTAAAATTGGTGCATTATCTTGCTGTTAACTGTCTAACATCCTCCACAAGTAATGTAATTTTCTCTATTTCAGGGATTTATGATATATATTTATTTAATTCTCAGTAATATTAGATGTAATATTGTCTGACAATAAACATTAATTGCAAGTAAATTTAAACTTCTGTTATCTGACTTAGAAACTGTTTCGATTATAGTTTTTTCTGCTATCACTTCTATAGACTATCACATTTCCAGAATTCTTCTCCTATTATGTACATTTTTCTTCCATGGATACTTGACTATTTTCTTCTGGCATGTAAAGATATTGGATTTGAAGATAGCTGTATGTACAGTCATATGTTGATACTACATAGATTTATATATAGCTCATGCATTATTTGTATTATCTTTAGTTAGCATCCATTTTAGTTTTTTGTCAGACATTTCATTTGATTTTAGTATTATGACTGAGTTCAAACATGCTTAATCTCCCATTCAGCTAAAAAGTTTTCAAATTCAGTTGAAGTGAATTTATACCATTATTGGACATTAAGATTATGTATGATCCATGACAAGTGAATATTTAAAATCAGATTATTTTGCTGAACTCATATTCTTTAGCAACTTTATATTTCATACCATTTAGATATAGAATCAACTAATATTAGATTTATGTTTTACAATGGACTTACATATTGAATATGCAAGTGGCTCCAAGATTTTTTGGCTTTTTGGATATTCCTAGCAATGCATTTATCACTAACTAATGCTTTTGAACTTTTTCTGTAGGCTTCAGTATCCAAAGCAATTTCAGGTTACTGCAAGTAAAAATGTTCACTCTTACTATAACAAAATGATCATTATTCTGCAACTATAATATCTTGAAAAAGACTTGAGATAGTCTTAGTACTTAATTGGTAGTCATGAAGCAACTACTGTTTGTTGATAACTTAATAAATTCTACAAAGATTCATGAAGATTTTCTAGTTGTTTTGTGAGCAAACTATTGTTTATTCATCTCATCAGCATCTTTTAACTAGCATTGGCATTCATCCATGCTTCTATATTTTGACTATTTATCAACTTTGCTTTCCAATTGCCTATGTAATTTACTGAATTTTTGTGTTTTGATACATATAAAAAAACCATCTGGATGTTTGATCTCATTTACATCTGAATTCAAACACATACCATATGCTTATAATCTATTGTCCCAGAATGCAATTCTTGAGCTTGAATGTTCTGATGCCATCTTTTTATTGGAAACATTTCCAAGAATGGTGGAAGATGTGTTATTATTTTTAATGAATGACCATATGAATATTGGTGGAATTTTTTCACGGTACAAATAATACCTAGTGCTGATTTAGCCAAAAGACTAATTTTTCTTATCCTTTGACATAAATGCTATAAAATGCTTACCATCATGAGAGGGATAGGTGAATATAGCTCCAATTTTATATTCTGATGCATCCAATATTGAAATTATAGACAAAGCATTGTTAACATTACTAACAGATCTTTCATCTTTTGGAAAGCCTCTTCTTATAATTTGTTTCATGTTCAGAATTTTCCTTTACAGGATAATTCATATAAAGATGTACGCATTAAAAAAGTCATACTCCAGGTATACATGAATTTGTTGGATATTTTTCAGCTTCTGTAATTTTTAAATTATTTTGAGTTTTCTGAATCCAGGATTTATGCTTTCTTACAAAATATTCCTTGATTCACATTATACATTTTCTACAATTAAGTTTAACTCCAAAGTTAAAGAGTCAATTAGTATTTCTTTCCATAGCATCTTTCTAAGCAGAGAGATATTAATATATCATTTAAAAATGATGTTGCCTGTTTAGATCCTTTAACAGAATCTCAGTTTTGGATATAAAAAAAGAATATATCTATTTAAACAATCTTTTGGGGGTTACAATAGTCATAAGCTTTTCCATTTCTCAGACACCAGTATTTAGTGGAAAGCTGCACTGACATTTTACCTTACAAAGAATTTTGCATTTTTCAAACTGGTTAGCACCTCTTTTACATTGTAAGCTGGGTAAAAATTTGTACTAAGCATTTATTAAAAATACTCAGTAATCACCTCATATTCAAGTTTACTTATTGAGATTATTGTTGATTATTAAAAGAGTGATCCAATCTGCATGTTCTTTAAATGTCAATATTCCCTTTTTCAATAAGCCATCCAAAGTTTCTTCAACTTGTGCTCTCAAAGCAATAGATATATTGTACCTTTTACAATACAGGTTTTGTTTTTCATGCAACTTAATGGCAATGCTGTCTATCAATGGTTTTTTTCTCTGATTCAATAGTTTTCAATATTTAGTCTATAAGATGTGATATATTGGACTATTGCCATCATTTATCACATCTTATAATATACCATCATTACAAACCTTCAGACAAATATTTAGTCTATACTTTCTTTTCTATTATAATTTTTATTTACTAAGCATATTTTTATGTTCAAACCTTTAAACTATTTGTGATCTAGTAATGGATATTGTTTACTCTTTATTATTGGAAGATTCTTTATGGTGCTTATTAAACTTAGGTAGTACTTTAATCACATTTATTACATTGATAGATTCACCATTTACATTTCTCACCTTTATATCAATTCTCTGTAATTTTAGGTAATTATCTTTTTGGATATGGTCATGTTGTCTATCTTTATTTTAATGGATTTATTACAGATTTTTATAATTATCATTTTCTACTGGAAAATATCTCCATTGCCTTATTGGTTTGTTTATGATAGGTTTATAACTCTCATGGATTTTTCTATAATTGCCTTTTATATTTTTAGTATAGCAAATTCTCTCTATGTGATATTTTGCCATAATTTTTCCCATTACAGTTTTAACCTGTGCTCTGTTTTTCACAGTAATAACATTCATTGTTTTCATTTTGAAAAATTTCACACTTGGATGCATAAAATATTGTTGCTTGTTTAATATTTCATGCATTAAATTCACAGAATTCTCTGGCATGCTTTGTAACTAGTTCATAGCCTCAGTATGAGAAAGATTACAAATTGACAAAAGTTTCTGTTGCAAATTTAGGTCAGCCAAACCCTTAAAAATTGTTCTAACAAAGCTTCTTTAAAATATTTATCATATATTTACATTTATTTGCCATTTTTCTCCCCTATCTTGTTATATATTATAAAGATATAGATGAGCTATATATATATATTTGGAGGGTTCTGGGCCAAGCACATAATTTCTTGATTAATTTCATGTATCATATGCTTTCAGACTCATTGGCTTCACAAAATGTTCTTTTTTTATTACTTTTGGTCATCACCAAAAAGTAAGATGGCAATTGTTTATTTAGTAGAATTAATAATAAAATACTTGTCCAGATGTTTTATGTAAGTTTCTATATGATTGTTGACATTGAATTTACTGATACCCTATCATGTTGATACCACATTCAATTATATTTTATTGATTTTTAATTATTAAACTCTTAAATTCTGGAGTTTTTCAACAATCAGAAAGTTGTAGCTACATGCAATGAGAATAGAACATCAGATATATTAAAATTAAGAAAACTCCAGAATAATGTAAATTAAATACATTTTTATTCAAACCAGTAAATTAATTACTTACAATACACAATGAAATGAATATCGTTTTTAACTTAAGTGAAACAGCAATATATAGAAACAGGTGTAGATATATTAATAATTAATTATACCTATAATTGCCTTCATTAATTTAACCCAAAGACATATTAAAATAATATGTGATCTAGTAGATCTGTAAAGGGTCTTAGATCTACATTTGCATATTTCAGTCAATATAAAATGGACTTAAGATCGACTTTTTTCCAAAGATAATCTAAATAAGGAGTTCATTGGCTTCTTCCTCACATGTTTTTTAAATGATCCTTTTATAGAATCTTGTCCTCTGGAGTCATTTAAATCACTTGGAAATGATTTTCAGCCGGTACATTCTAATTTTGTTTTTCTTATCTAATAAGTTTATAAAAATACTAAGTATTATAAATAATTGCAAGTTTTCCTATTTTTAATTATTTGAATGGAGTTTAATAAATTATTAGATACATCTATTATTATAATTTACAATTTCTGCTCTAATTTATATTTTAGATTAAATTTGTGCACGCGTACTGCTTTTATTTAAAAAAACACACACACAGAAACAATAATAATTATACTCAACGCTATAATTTAAAATATTTTAATATAAAATTTTTACAAAATATATATGCAAAAACTATCAATAGAAAAATATTTAAATATGTCATATAAGTTTTATAGAAATGTAATCAATTATTTTATCAAAAAGTGATATTATTTTTAAAAAATTATGTAAAAACATACTTTTAGAAGAGATTTCTTTTTGATTGGGATAAAATATTTTTATATAGTTATTAAATTCCATACATACTATTGCACTACGGTGCTTTTATTATTCACACGTGAATTGTTCTATTAAATAAATTATTCATTTATTATATTAGATTCTTATTTTTAAATATGTTATTAAACTCCAACAGTTTTAATACTATGACCCAAATATCAACACTTGAAAAATATTTAAAATATCTAGTTTGTATCTACAAATTTTTTTAAATAGTATAAACAATTTTCTTGCAAGTAATGTTATGTCAAAATTTTATTTAAATAAAAGAAGACACAATTTTTTTTTAAAAAAAAAAACATTCCGTAAAAATTTACAAATCAATGTGTCGAAATATTTACCCGATATAAAAGTAATCTTAAACAAAAATTGATATTTTTGGATATTCATTCGTATTTTAAAATAAATGTGCGATGAAATTCAGCCGAATTATATTTTTTCCCCACTATTTGCAAGTGAAAAACTAATTTGCTGAAAAATATGTAGCAATGAAACATCTTTAATAAAGCATTCCGCATGAATTAAAAGAATTTGAGCAATAAACGTGAGCGTATGGTTATAAAAGTTTAGCAGTGGTAAAAGGCAGGCAGAATTTGATATATTTTTAAAACAATTTTTTTTATATTTATTTATCAAATTTCTTCTTTTTGAATCATGTTTTAATGATTACTTTTATACATTAATTTATCATTATGTAATATATTTACTATCGATAGTTCATGTGGTTAGACTATTTATCTATATCAGAGGTTTACAACCCTGTGCCCGCGGGCACCATGGCGCCCGCAGACCATTTTACGTGTGCCCGCCGCTATATCGAACACGATAAAAAATTATTTATCTGATACAAATAAATTTAATTTTTAAAATTTCTTATAAATTATTGGATTATATTGTAAAAAATGTCGAGCATACTATACTTTTACAGCGCAAAAGAGTTTATATGTTAAAATATTATTTTTGAAATAAATATTTTTGTACATTATGTGTATTATTAACAATATCCAACTATAAGTTTACATTTAAAAAATAAATGGTACCTGCCATCTGGTCGGTATTATAGAATATGCTCTTAAGTGCAAAAAGGTTGAGACCCGTGATCTATATTATTTATATTTAGTTTTAAATCATTTTCTTATTTTTTAAATCTATTTACTAATAATATTTATACTAATTTACTAATTATACTGGGTTTTTTTGTTTTATTTTTTACAATTTTCACTATCTGTTTAAAAATGTGTCCATAAATTAAATAATATTATGTGCAGTAAACTTCTGAACTATTTCCATCGTTTGGGTAAATTAATAAATGTTTTTTGAAAAATTTAAATTTTATTTATATTGTTCTAATTGCATTTAATAGCAAAATAACGTGTAAGTTATTATAAAACACAATGTTTGGGGAATATTATTATTCTCCTCTTCTTTGGGTGATGATGGTCTGACGAAAAATAGCAAATATGATAATTAAAATATGACCTTTAGATTCATTAATATTAAATTTAAAATGATGTTCTAACTAAGTTATTATTTGATAGAATTACATTTTATCAGTCAGTAAAAATAACCTGTTGGCTAGAACATCATTTTAAATTGGGCTTTTATGAATTTCTGTGAAAGTTGTCACTATTCAGGCTAGAAATACCGAAGAAAATAGAAAAATAATAGTAAAGGATAGTTGGTTAGAGCATTATTTTAAATTGAATAGTCAGGAATCTAAAAAACTGAACTAGTGTTCAGTTCATGTGCCAATTGCTACATGCATCAAGCCAGCAATATGTAAAGAAAAATGGAGAATAATATTACTGCAAACTATTTTTTCTACTAACATGTGCATTGCTACTAACTGTTTAATATATTTAGAAAATATACAAATAAAATTTGAAAATTTCTAAAAATATTTAACAATTCATCAAGATGATGGAAATAGTCCTGCATATAACAAAAACTTGAGAAGAAAGGCTTATGGATTCTGAATTAAACTTATAGACATTTTTATTCTATATTGGATCAATAATAGTGAAATGATGATAATGGTGATGATAAAAAGGCCATCATCACAAGCCCTCCAATGATCAAATTATTTAATTATTTTAAAATAATTTAATCAATAAAGGTTGTTAGAAATTTTATATTATTATTTGTAACATTAGTAATTTTTTTTAATCTGTTGTTTATTTATTTATTAAAGAAAAAAATTTTGTCACCTCCCATCTACCACTAATTCTTAGTTTTTTTGTATATACATAAATAAAATGTAATGTTTTTTAAAAAATATCACTGCATGCCTCTCTATCAGCCTTAATCCCCATTCCACCAACATAGAAACAATAATGTAGAAGACATTACTCAATAGCTTGATCAACAATTGTGTAGTGAGAATTTGATTATTCTTTAGGTCTTATTTTTCTGTCTAATTTAGAATTAGATAGCTAATTAGATTGACTTTGGTCTGACTATGTGAAAAAAAATACTTAGCGCGACTGGAAAATTCATTGAACATGGATTTAAATCCTATTTTATGTACACGTAAAAGATGCATTAATATTTATCATCTTATATTATTCAAATTATTGTATGTTTATATGCAAGATGAAAACTCCAAGTATAGTGCATGAAATAGTGTATAGTGCTACTTTGGGTTACAAACAAGAAAGGATTTTTATATTTATTTAAAAGAGTAATTGGCCACTTTTTTTTTTGGTATGTTTGGGGACTCACAACAAATATTTCATTCACCATGATAGTAATTTATATCCAAGATTTGTTTACATATATTTTTATGGGAACCATTAATTTATTTAATTCTATATTTATGTTTGGTTTATTAATTGAAGTTTAATTAATAAAATAATTTTTAGGTAATTGCGATAGGTTTAATATTTGGTTGTATTTTGTAGACTGATATATATATATATGGTGTGAACCACATGGTTGTATTTTGTAGACTGATATATATATATATGGTGTGAACCACAAGATGTCAACCTGGTCTGCAGAAAAAGACATGATGTAAAAAGAAAAGTTAAGGAGGCCTGCTTCATTGTGATGGATTGCAATGCCATCAACTGCAAGGATACATGCTTCGTAATCTCAAAGAAATGGAGTGATTAACCTTTGAACTTTGCATAATTTGCATATAATTATTTCACTCAGAGCTATGATGATGAGAGCACATCTCTTGAAAGTGCTTGCAGAATAATAGATTTTATTTTGTTTTTAAGTAAAAAGTAGCTTTGCAGTCAGGTGCAATAGTGCCTATATTATATATATGACTGTTGAGAGGTTTATTGATATTTTAGTGTCAATTGATTTGTCATTATTAATGTATTTGAATGATTGCTATTTTTATGTTAAAATTAGCAGCACTTTAGACTGATTATCAGAGAAGATTTTTCAAATATATGAATTCTGCAGAGCAATCAGGGAATTTTTATAAATTCTTGGGGATTGCATACATCCAAGTTTTTATACATATGTATTTTTTATTTTTATTCGTAAATTCTTTGTTTAAAATAACTGGTGCCTGAATAGATAGAATTGATTCATGAATAATTGAAAGACAGACAAATATGAAGACAGACAAACATGTAGATATATAGAAAGTTGAATGAATAGGCAGATAGACCTACTTAAAATTTATTAAAAAGTCAACACGTTTTAATAATTTTTGGCATTATATCCTTCCCAATCCCCTGGAATTTTTTTTTCCTGCTTTAAGGTCATGAGATAAAGCCATGGAACAAACTTTCCAATTTCCCCATACTCTCATGTTACAAAGATTAGTGCTTGAAGAATGAAACACTCAGCCTTTCTATTTGGCTTCCACTTTGAGATATTTACAGTTTATATATTTTATTATTCAAAAATAAACAACATAAAATAAATATTTTCCACATAACTATTTTTTATTACATTGTGATTGTTGTAATTTTACTCATGCAAACATTTATATTATGTTATGGTTATAACCATTTTTGCTCATTCTTATATATATTAGTAATGTATTTTTAAGCACATTTTAACCCATTCTAACATTTTTACACATTTTACATTTTTAAAAAAATGTTATGGCTTTGAATAATATTGAAAATAATTCCAGTTTTAATATTTGATAAGTGTAGTAATGCGATCTTTAAATGTTGTTCTTTATAAAAAATAAACTTTTAATATTTCAATATATTTAGTCATGTATTCTGCCATCATATTTTTATTCATTTTAACATTCTTGCACATTTTACTTTTTTTTTTAAATCGTTTGAATTGTAAAATTAATTTCAATTTTAATATTTGCTACTTGTATAAACTACATCTTTAAATTTTGTTTTGCATTTTTTAAAATTTTTTAGTCATGCATATTTATTCATTTTTATGGATTTAATCATGCATTTTAAACTACCACATTTTATTTATTCTAAGATTAACATGTAATGGCTACATGTGGTATATTATACCACAATCAATTTTCAAATACCTTAACTTGATATAATTTTTTTAGTTGAATAGATATCCCTGTTAGTATACCCTCCTAAATATGTATCTATTTTGCAAAAGTCAAATTTGTGTAGTTTTAAATGTCTGTCCTTTTTTTCAAAAAGAGCAGTATCTTATACTGCTTGTAGTCTAAGTAGCTATAAATCAAATTGGTTTGAATTTAATTTGTGTAGTTTTAATTTTATTTATCTCTTTTTTTAACAATATTTTATACTGCTTATAGTGTAAAAGGCTATAATTTTTTTTAATCTTTTTCAAATGCCTACTTTTTTGCTACTTTTTAAAATGAATATTATAAAACTTAATGTAACTAATGGCAATAATAGAAAACAATCTTATTTCATTATAATAACTGATTATAAAAAAGCAGTCAACTGATTCTCATTAAACAAAAGTAATTTTATCTCATTTTCTGGCTATATTTTTAAAATTTTTAATACCAAAATTTTAATATTAATTGTAATTATATAAAACAAATTTCATATCTTAAGATCAGTATGAGATATCAATTGTAGTTGAAATGTTACAAAACCAAAGTTTCAAATTAAATGTCATGTCTTGATAATTTTAAAATTAATATCAGTTTTAATATTTGCTAATGCACAAAATATTTAGAACACATTTGTATGAAATATCTAAGATTGTTTTAATGTTTTTATTTGTTAATTGTAAGTGCTGTTTCATTTTAAACTTGTAACAAAATTTGAAATTTATTTCTTTTTATTGAACAAAAGGTAGATTTGATTAAACATCTAAAATTATTTATCACTTGCATGTGTCTACAATGATTTGGTGGTTCCACCTAGTGTCAAAAAGATCCTAGAACACTTATTAAAATTATATCACTTTTTCATATATTACATAGTTGGGAAATAAGTAATTAGGCAAAAGGTGTAATTATTTAATGGCCACCATGCCAGTCACTACAAAATTGCTTTTTTGAGATGTTTTGGGGTGTTGCAATGGTGCTGATATTGTTTTAGTTTTTCCTTGCTATTTTGCAGATTTCTCTAACATTAACTGGTTGGTATACATTTTTATATGTAGAAATATTTAATATTATTACTTAAATAAGATATAAAATGTCAGCACCATATATGTGCATATGCAAATTTTCCACGTAAAATAAAGACACAATACCTGATTAGTTGTATCATAATACTAAGAAACTGATAGTATTTTAAATAATTTCTTGAAATGACATTTAAAATTAACAAATATTAAAAATAAATGACTTTAAATAATTTTTTGCTTGAATTAAAAGTCTAAAAAACTCAAGGATTGATTTATAGACGATTTTATTTCGAAAAAAAAAAAACAAAAAAAAATTTCTAGATTGAAAAACAAAAACTTGCTGGAGTATTTTTTAAGAGACATTTTTAATTAATTAAATAAGAGTAACCTGACAAAGATGTGATGTTACTTTTTTAAAAAAAAAGAAAAAGAAAGCTTTTATAAAGGACTGTCAAAGAATCAAAAATTTTTTTTTAAAAAGTAAAAAGAAAAACCTTTCCCCCCATTAGATAAAGAGTGAATTAATAGCTTTGATTCATATCATCTATAATTTTATGTACACACACATCATACATGTGCATTGATATGAAGATTATATTTTTAATACGTTTATTATTTTAACAAATTAAAATATCATATGATATAAATATCAGTGTGCCCACACATTTCCATGCATACACACATATATATGAGAAAACTGTCACTATTTATATATCAGTAAAATGTGATAACTTAGTTTGGTACTTGAGTATTAGTCCTGCAATATGGTATTAGATGTGCTGCACCTTTTCACATTCATATCAATCTGCTGATAACTTTGTAATCTTGTGATCTGACCAAAATAATGTGTACATAGATCGTGTACATGATATTTTCCCCAAGATTTGCGAAAAAGTAATGTGTATACAGATTTTGTACATGATATTCTTGCAATATTTACAGTTATTGGTCGGTTGATATGAATCTGAAAAAGTGGAGCATGTCTAATACCCATATTGCAGGACTAAAAATAACATGTTCACACACAAGTGAAACTATAAAAAAAGTAAATGTATGTATGATTTTGATAAAAAAATGGGTAATTAAAAACAATATTTTAAACCAAAAATCTGTTATCTTAAAAATTACATTTTCTCAGACCCTAAAAATATATTAAATAAAAGATACCATTACATGACTTCCAAATGTTACTTTACATACACACAAAACAATCACTAAATTATTTTTTTAAAAAATATTATTTATAAAAACACATACAGTATACACATACACTACTCATCCTGTAATAAATAATAGGAATTGATCACATTCAAACAGCCAAATAGAAATTTAATTTTACCACAGAAAATGGAGGCCTGGACTGAAAATTTTCCTCTCAAAAATTGACATGTGATTGCAAAGTGTGTCATGATTTTCCACAAAAATGGTAATAAATGATTATAAGAGTTTTATTACCACTTTTCATCTTCGTGGAAAAAATTGTTTGACATAATTTTTCATAAAAAAAATGTGTCATCATTTTTGTGTAATCTACACCCCATAAATTCAGCCAGGTCCCTCACTGCTGTTTATTTTGCAAAAACCCCAGTCTTTTGACTGTTTATGTGTAAACCCCAGTTTACTGGCATTCCTCAATTCATCACTTTTGTAGACCTTTCATAAGTCTGAATATATAGTCGAATCCTCTTCTACATTCATGTTTGATAGTTTCCATCAGAGTCACCACTGTTCAATCTTTATTGTGATGATAAAACATTTGTTGGTCTCTCTGCTTATGAAATTTATCAAAACAAAATAAAAATAAAAATCTGCAATATATAGTCGAACCCTTTCTACATTCGTGTTTCATCGCTTCCATCAGAGTTGCCACTGTCCAATCTTTAATTGTGATGATAAAACATTTATCACTCTTCCTGTATATGAAATTATGAAAACAAAATAAAAATCTGGACAATAGCTGAAAAAAATGGCAAAATATCACAAAGAAAACCACATTTTTGATATACAGTGTTTATTTTCTTTCAATTTGATGTGATTGCTAGATTATACATTTATTGCAGATGTGAAAAGGCTCCTACCTCTTCTATGTTGCAGGACTAATACTCAAGTACCCTTGTTTTTTATTAGTATTATAAGAATTCCCATGTGGTACAGTATGTATGTGTGTTTGTGTAGATGCATGTCAGGAAGACATATGTTAAAATTAATCATATTTTATTATTATTATTATTATATGACAATTCAAATATGTTCATAAATTATTATATCACATATCTGTTTGCTGATATGTATTGAGATGGTATTTTCTGCCATCTCATATGTAAATACATATATATTTAATTTTGTAGTTATTTCATTGGATTATAAGTAGAATTTTATAAAATCATTTAACATGTTATCTTATAATTTGATCTTTTTTTAAAATTTATTTAAGTTGATTATAGTTCATGATAAATTAGTTGTCTTGAATTAGAAGTTTTTTTAGTAAAAGCTATTTTGTTGAAATTCTTGGGAAAAGATGAATTGGGGGAAGTGAGAAAAGATTGCATTAACTATTGTTGAAACCCAAGCCAAATACTGATTTGTAATTAAAAGTATTGTAAGAGTATATCCATTGTAAATTTTATTAATTATTCAAAAACTTTTTTAAATGAAAAATTCTGAAATAAAAAAGGACAGAAATTGAAGTGACAAATTTTTGCTAAAAATAAACCAAAAACATGTGAATCCTGCTTAAAAAACAAAAATAATTAAAAATAAAGAGAGAGGGGAAGAGAATTTAAAAAAAGTATAAATTATGGAGTTCTCTTTTGTTCAGGGATTGATTATCAAAAAGTTTTTATTGAAGGTTATTGCTGCAAGTTGCTGTGAAAATGTTCTCTTGCTAGAGAGAATCAAGGGCTTCTTTCCCAGGGAAATCATCTCACAAACTGCACCTGAAATTCTGAGGAATTTTCACCCCAGGCAAAATATGAAGCCAGCTAACTAGCTGAGGGGGTGTCCAGAAGCGAAAGAACTTGGAGGATTCATGCAAGAACTTTCAGAAAAATATCAACCCAGAGACAGCACCCTTCTGATTAAATTTGATAGACTGATAGCCACCCAGTATTTTGAGAAATGGATAGTCAATGCCAATTTAATCCATATTAACAGCAGATCAACAGGTAAATAATTATAAACTGTTTATAAAGTAAACATTTCTACTCTGATTAAAAAAATACAATTACAGAATCAATCAGTTGTGCTTTATATATATTAGCTATTGTAGATTTGTAAAAGCTTCAACAATAGAGTATGGGATTATTTTGATTAATTTATTCCTTATTTTTGACATAATTCTGGAGGGGGTAGGTTTTTATATTTATTTCATTTTTTATGTTTTTTTATTATCTTTGTTATAGCCATGTATATGTAGGTTTTGGTTTCACAAATGTGAGCTGCTCGATTGTAGAGAGACATAAAGTAGATTATAGTCAGTTTAAATTCTGGTCATAAGAAACACAAGACATTTATGCCACAATAAGTAAATGTAAAAGAAAAAACAATGGACATAAGAAAACAAAAGACACTTATCCCATGATTTAGTAATTAAGATTAAATTATTTAACATTAACAAGAGAAAGGTTTTGAGTTAAGCTATATATATTTAACTCATTATTATATAATACATCTGGTCAGCCACTGCTATTTGAATAGATTCAGTGAAATGGGATTCGGTGAGTTCAGATTGCAGTGAGATGGGATTGGGAAGAGAAATAAAAAAGGAAAAGTATAATAAAGATTATTGTATAGGATACTTGCATGTTTCTTTTATTATTTTAGTATATAACTATAGTATTGACAACAATATTATTCTCTGGATAGAAAATTTACTGGAGTTATTAGAGTCCATGAAAGATTATGCTATAAAAGATGATGTGGTCATGTTATGTATATAAATACACACTTTGATTATAGAATAATCTTCTTAGTCTGGTGTTAGGCTACATGCCTAATGCTGTTCTCATACCAGCTACTACAATCTGCCTCACCTTGGTAGTTTGCATCTTTAAACTATTTTATACATCACAATATATACACATATTTTATGTAATCCCATTATGAGATATTTGTAAATCCCAATGTGATAGATAATTATATTAGTCAAAATCAGAAGGATTAATTGACATGTATGGCATACTCAGCAGACTAATAGCTATTAATAAATTTATATTTCATTGCTAAAATTATTCCAGTGAATTTAATCAGTCCTAAATAGTTTTAGAATATTATAGGCCATATTATTTCTTGCTCACATTAACAGTTATAGACCTTTTGTTCTCTGAGCTAGATTTATACACAATAGTCTGTTACATAAAAAGGGTTTATACTTTGTGTTTATGGACTCTCATGTGATGATGATCCTGGATTGGCACAAAGAAGATATTCTTTAAAGTCCATTCACTACATTTTATTTAATTTGTATTTATAGAAAATTAAGTTTATTGTTGGCCAGTACATTAATGGTACTAAGTGGCCAGAGAATTGATGGTGATCAGCATGTTTTAGTAACCAGCATTACTGTTTTTATTGTTATTTATTCTAATGGATTAGCACTTAAGTTTGTGCATCCAAATAATGGTTAAATAATCTGCCACAAACTAGCAAGGGCTAAATATTTAGTCTGGTCTATAGTAGATCCATTTCAAATCCAGTCAGAAGATGGACAGTTGGTTTTATTTTTTATCAAAAAATATAATAAATAAAAAGTTATTACTTTTATTTAATGCTAATTACTTAATTATAATTAGTGCTGATCTCTCATGCTTATTTCTTTGATATTTAATTTTATATTTTATATTGAACTGGGGTTGATGATGATGATTTCCATCACCCCATCTTCACCCCTATTTCTTTCTCTGTACTGTTACAATATATTTATATAAAGGTTACAGATAAGAATTACAGTCTTAACTGAAAAGAGAGCTTTTGATTCTTTTTAAGGCCTCAAAAAAATTGAGTAGAGAAAATTTCTCAAGTTCACTATATATGTTCTTTGAGTTACAATTGTAATAAACAATTATTCATATATTAATCAAATATAGATAGGATTATGAGCAAAATAGATCAGATAATATGGTGAATTTATTGAATTTTAACTCTAAATTTAAGACCAAAGTACTATGAACTTTCTTCACAGTTGTCAGATAGTTCTTAAGATCAGTTAAGGTATATTGAAGGCAGGATGAACATGTGAAAGAATGATAATTTTTTAGATATTTATATTTACGACAGACAAAATTAAATTGTTTTTTATTTTCAAGACATTTTAAAATTATCAGCCAAGACAGTAGTTGATGCCTGAAGGTAGAGAGTACTAAGAATATATTAATTGTGGACCCAGGTTGCCATTTAGTGATGACTTTTATTTATTTATTTACAACTGAAGATCATTATCAAGTGAAGAAAGATTATAGAAGTTACTTCTACCTAATACTAAATGGGACATTATGGCCTTTGTGAAGTTAGAAAAAAAAAGATTGATGTAAAAGTAGACATATATTTCATTATATTAGCTCAAGTACTGAAAGCACGAAATGAATGAAATTTTTTATGAATAAAAAGTGGAAGAACAATATTAGGAAATGGAGAGTGCATTTGACAGAGTGGCAAGATTAGTTATTGAAATTAATAGAATGCACTAAATGCAGATAATTTAGGTTTATGACCCAATAATTTTTCAATGTGGTAAAGAGGTAGATAACTTTTATATAAATGTAAAAAATATTTGTGATTGCGCCAATAACATTTTTAAACTATTATTAAAATGTTAGCATTAGAAAATAATTGAAGGATGAGTGTTGCTTGTTATTTTGATATGATAACAGGAATATGAGTGACTTCTGTGAAAAAAATTGCATATTATAAAATTATTTTTTAAAAAAAATGCCTAAAACAAATAAAAATGATAACATTCAAATGAAGATGCAACAGAATTGGAATATATTATGACTAACAGAATATATATATAGTTACGTGATTTATAACTTGTTTTTGTTTTTCATATATATATATTTACGTATATAAAACTTGTTTTGTTTTTCATATATATATATATCAAGATTGTAATATTCTTCATAGATTCAATAAAGGAATCATCAATCAATGAGATATAAGCTACATGCTAATGCAAACTAGAAAGATTAAAAATAATTAATAAAGACAATATTAACAGTTGATATTCCTGAGCTCAGAAATACTCTAATGAAATTAAAATTGAATTTGTTAATCGTTTTAAAATATTTATAGACTTTGAAGATGGTACAAACTTAACTGTGATTATTAATAAAATAATTTACACTCTATTAAAAACTGAAAAAAAAATGCTGATGGAAAAAAAAAATTACCACTAAGTTATCTACTAAGACACGACAATATATGAAGAAGAAAAAACATATAAAACATTTTAAAGTGATCCAACAAAATATTGAATATTTGTATTTCTGCAGAAGATTAGAAAAAGAGTTAATGAGGGTATAAAAAATATAACTGAACTTACAAAAAAAAGCTATAGAAGGGAAAACTTTTATTGACAGAACAGTTATTTCAGTATTAAGAAAACATGAAACGATTCCTAAAAAGGAAATGACATTATGAATGTGAGGAAAAGTTTTACAAGGAATTATATAATAATAAAAATTTTAAAAATGAAGTAACTACAATTACTATTATTCTAAATTGCCAAGGATTTTTGAGTTAAGATGTAGGGCATGCAATTAAATCTGCTTCAGGATATAATTAAATTATTATTGAAATCGTAAATAAATAAATAAAAATTATTAAAAAAAACTATATACCAAATGTCCAAAGATAAAGACTACCAGAATATTGTAATAGTTTTAATAATTAAGAAGATGCTAAAATAGATATTAAAAATTTAAACATACAGCTACCATGAATTTTGGATTCCAAGAAAAAGAACAAGTTAAATTCAAAAGTGATTTTATAGCAGGTATTGAGAGAAGTTATAGAAATATCAATAAATGAGTTGCTGTTATGTTTTAGTTTAAGCATTATGGAAAAGCATTTGATTCCAGAAAACATTTTCACAGTGATTAAATTTTGGACCAATAACATATAGACCTAAGACATTATCTTATTCTGAAGAATAATTATCAAAATGTACTAGCAGTGGAAGTAACATTAAAAAAGATTAATATTTGTTAAGCATTGGTGGTCAAGAAGTTAGCAATGGCTGCTTTACAAGAAATTGTCATGGGTTAGCAGGTTCACTTCCCAGCTGATGCTATGACACATGAGAGAAAAGATTACGATTGATAGGAGCGTACAACAGGAGGATTTCATTTCTCCAATATTTTTGTAATAGTTTTACAAAAGTATTTTGTGAATAAATTAAAAAACTAATGGAATAAAAATACATGGACATTATTTTAGTCATCTAGATTTAGCAGATGATTTAATTGTTTTTGCAATTAATATTTCAGAGTTTTGATTGCTGTTGCAAGGGTTATCAGATGGAAGTATAAAGAGGTATAAAGATAAATACTAAACAAACTAAAATAATATTCAATAAAATTTCTCAGAAAAATAAAATAATAATTGATAATTATGAATTGCAATAAGTTAATAATTACAAATATCTTGATCAGGTTATTAATAAATGTGGAAAAATAATGAATAACATTAGTTGAAGATTTTAATTTGAATGGAGAAGAAACAACTCAGTATTAAAATAAAATATGCCTATGGATTTGAAAAAACAAGTTTTTAATAGATGTGCTTTATTAATTCTTATTTATGAATCAAAGACTTGAATACTAAACAGACAATGAGTAAAGAGACTTCAAATCACTCAATAAAGTATGGAGAGATTCTACTGGCAGTAACAACATTGATGAAAGAACATACCACTATCATTGACATCATTGAAAAACTTAAAAACTTAAAATGGAGTTGGACTAAAGAATTGCTAGGAAAGATGCTTCTGGGTGGATAGTAAAAGTCTTAGAAAAAAATTATATTTCTTGGATTTCAAGAGAATGTAAAAGACTTAGAAAAGAACTATATGATTTGGTTCAAATAAAGACATTTGTTAATGTAATGTGGAGAAATTGGATTAAACTTGGAGAGATTTTCATCCTGAAATGGATTAATAATATATAAATCATCATCATCATCAGCCATTCTCATTCCACTGCAGGATGAAGGTCTCTCCAAGTTCAATCCATCTCCTCTGATCTTTAGCTTCTTTTCCCCACATCACCCCTGCACACTTTCTTATTTCATCCAACCATCTCACATGTAATTTCTTTCTGGGTCTTTTACAATCATTTGGAATCCAATTTAAGATTTCAGTTGTCCATTTATTATTATCTCTTCTAGCAATATGTCCAGCCCAACTCCATTTCAGTCTTAATTTTTTCAATGAGGTCAGCAACACCTGTTTTTTCTGTTACCCATATATTGCATTTTTGATCTCTTCTTGTTACTCACAACATGCATCTCTCCATACTTCTTTGAGTTGTCTGAAGTCTCTGTATTACTCAATATGTAAATAGTGATGATTAAAATAATAAAATACTACCTAAAATACTAATATACACTTTAATTTACAAATGTCAAGTTCTCTGCATGCACAACTTCAAAACCAATCATTTATTATTGATTAGTATTAATCAATTTATTGACTAAAGCTTATCACTAGTTCATGTATAAACTGTAAACTATAATAAACACTAAATATGTGAAATAACTCAGTTTCACCTTTTTTTTCTATGTGTAATATCTTTTCCAAATAAACTTAAAACTTCCAATATATCTTGTTTTTTGCATAAAAAGTAACTTTCAATTTCAGATATCAATAAGTAGTATAGAAAATCCAAAAATATGATGACTAAAAAAAACATTTCATTATTAGTTTTAGATTTATTTATCTTGTATAATTCGGGTTATTCTTTAGAAGACAGTACATCGAACTTTTTAATCAATGGATATAATTAACTTTTTTTGCTGTATATACTAAAATGAAGTCTTTCCTGAGATTGAAAACTGCATTTAAGCCAATTTTTATTTCATTAAAAATAATTAAGAAAGTGATTTGAATTAATCAACAAGTAATCGATTACAGAAATTATTAAATATTCATATGAAATATGGCTAAGTATTTTCAGCAAATAGATTGGAGATATGGTAAAAATAATGTAAATGATATTACATGTCATACCATCTGTTGTTAATTTGAAATCAAAGAATATCGTTTTTGACATTAATCTTTAAGACACAACATGAAAATATGTAGCTCATAAAGTAATATTCATAAGTATTCTAAGTTTAAATAAATAATCAATCAAACAAGATTAAAATAAACAACTATTAATAACTATATTTAAATATTTATCAAACCGGCTTTTATCTCCATTGAGACCTTCTTAAGATATTATACTATACAATTCACATAACCAATTAACTATATTCACTCCATCTACTGGATGCTATTTACATTATATTTCATTTCCTTTTAAATATGTCTGCATACATTATAAATAAATAAATAAATAAATTTAACATATTATACATCTAAAAAAAATTTTACAATATTTCTCCAAAAATAATAATTAAATACATATTTTACATCCTTTAAAAATTTTTTGTATTTACATATTTACAATCATTTCCTACACTTGCCAATTGTTTAATAAACCCCATTTCCCACCTAATTTAGCTAGACCTTTTACTATATTTACACAACTGTCCAAGTTTTCCTGAATATATAATGTTTCATAATATATTCTCTTATGATAATCCTTCACATACTTTATAACTTATATTTTCTTCACATTTCATTTTATGCCCTGTATCCAAATAATGCAAATATGGCCCTGACTTCATATCTTTTCTATTAATTGCTCGATGATGTTCTTTACCTCTCTCACTTGCTGTTCTTCCTGTCTTTCCTATATATATTTTATTGAATTTTCCACAGCTAATTATATACACCCCCCATACTACCAATATCATTTAACTCTTGCATTATTTAACCATTTACTCAAAGACTTATTATTCTTCCAAGCTATTTTTACATTATTCGGCAATTTGTCTTTCATTAATCTTTTATACACCATTTCTGAATATGGAAATAGACATCCATTTACTATCTCTATACCCTATTCCTGTTATCCTCATTTAATCTATTTACCTTACCATCAAAAATCCATCTGATTTCCATCTCTTTGTAACCTGTTTTTATATAATTATTTTTCATCTTTAATTTCTGTTTATATGCCTCTATTTTATCTAATGTTAACATTTAAAACTCCCATTTTCTGACACTATGGCAGATAAGAAGTTGGATTAATCAACCTTCTGGTCTTTTCATCCTTAAAATAATGTTCAACAACTATCTCATTCATTATCCATCTTCTTAAAAAAATGTCTAAATACTTTAATCCATTTTCTTCTTTCTCCATTGTAAATCTAATATTATACTTATAGTGATTCAACTCATTAAAAACTTTACTAATACTTTTACTATTTCCTACAATAATAGTATCCACATATTTACAATTTTCTTTAATCTCATTATTACTTATAACTCTATCAATTATACTCTCCTCAATATTATTTACTAACACTGATGATAATTCCACTAACTGAACATCCCATTACCCATCCTTTGCCTATATTCCAAAACTCTTCTTTATATTTAAAATATAATGCCTCATCTATTATTAATAATGCTTCATAAATAGCATTCATCCAATCTTCTGATAAAACATTACTTATTTTTAATTTTTCTATAACAATATCAATAGTATTCTTTCTAGGCACACTTTGATACATCTTTTCAATATCAAATGATGTTATCATTCCATTTCTATTTAACTTGATATTATTTAATTTATTAACAATTTTTTCAGAATTCTTCATATAATACTTTCCAAATCCTATTACTTCTACAATTTTCCTATACACTATTTCACATAAATCCTTAAATGTATAACTACTAAAATCCAAAATTACTATAACTGGCATACTTTCTTTATGAGCCTTTACTTTTCCAAACATACATGGATGTTCAAATCATGATGGATATAAATTCTTATATTCCTTCTCACTAATTAACTCTTTCATTTTCATATAATTTAATAATACTTTATATTTTGTTTTAATTTTTTTACTAGGATTACTGCTTAATTTTTTATACCCTTGTTTATCCATATCTTCATATATTTTCTTTTCATAGTCTGATTCATTTAAAATCACAAATCTTGAACCTTTATCCTCACTTGTATTTATTAATTTTTTGGTTCGTGTTTTATTAATAATCTGTCTTATAACACATTTCTCCTTCCATTCTTTTTCATTATACTTCACACTTTTATTTATAACACTATTAATTTTTGATTGTAAGTCAATCTTTAAGTATTTTTTTATATTTGCTACCTCCACACATACTATAGTTTCCTGATGAACATCTTTATTTACAAACGGAATATATTTAACCCCTTTATTTAAAATTCTTGACTGTTCCATATCAAAATTACTATTTGACAAATTAATAAAATTATAATTTATTTAAGAAAGTAAATAATTGGAATGAAGAAGAAGATTATAATTTTATAAATTTGTCAAATAGTAATTTTGATATACCTTTCTTTACCATATCCAAAAAAACTTTATAGATTAGAAACTGATTTTTAATAAACTATTATCTCTAAATATAGAATGGAGGTCTCCTTTCTTAATGGAATGCTGTAATTCTGCAAGTAGTCATTTTTATATTAACGATCACGTGATAATATTTTAATCAGTCTTCAGGAAGGTATTTCATCCTATCCTGGAATTATAACTTATCTTATTATGCTGTATATTTTTAACATCAATGACCATAAGCTACCTCACAATTAATATTACAATCTCATTTTTCCCTCAAGTATTCTTCTATAATATTAACATTTATATTACAAAACAAATCTTGCCTTATAACAAAGGTCAACATTATACTTTTTATTACACAAAATTGAGATCATAACTATTTTGTTATTTTTACCATTCATTCTCTTACATCTCTTCATATTTTCATTTAAGATTCAGATAGCATAGATATTGTTATTTCTAAGAATCCCATCTCTTGATTCCTTATTATAACACCAATTTACTCACTAAACATATTTTATGTTCAAATATTACTAAATTAATATTTAAATAATTTTATCTTATAATATAACTGTAAAGTATTGTTTTACCCATACACTTATTTTCTCAACACTCACTTATACTATATTAACTTTCTAAGCATATTTTTTATTATCATTATTTTTTTTAAGAAAACAATACATTAAACATATAAAATATATTAAAATATCAGAATATCTAAATTAAATACATCTAATATTATTACCTTATCACTAAGCTTAACATCTAATATTACACTCACATTAATATTAACAACAATATCCAAAGAAAGAAAGAAAATATTTTTCTCCTTTTTCTTACTCCTCTTCCTCATTCTGCATCATTATAGTCTTCAGCATGATGCTTCACACCTCCTTACAAGTTACTAATTTTATTTTTCCACTTGCCAGCAACATCTAGGATTCTGTGTAAAACATTAAACATCACTTATAATAATTTGATAAAATTCTTTTAAAAAAATTTGATGAATTTTTATTTAAGCTTTTAGATCTGAGTATGTTTTAATACTAAATATGAATAACTAATTTTATACACATTTGAATATTATGCTCTCTACTATTAAACTTTGCTATACATAGTGTCAATTCATGTGTCATTCCTACTTCCATCTTTTCTCCTCATTATATTTTACTTAATAATTATTTCTTTCTGAAACAATCATAATTAAGTACACTTAATTTTATTATCTGGCAATATACTATTTTATCAAAATTTGTCATAATCAAAGTTAATAGCTGTTCTTGCTAAAATTTTATCCTTTTAGTATTTTATACTATAGAATAATTTTATTTGCTAAACAAACTGTGTTCTTTTTTGGAATAAGCTTTTATTTAATATAATTTATAATAAACGTTTATAATCATATTCATTTACTTAATATTCCTCAATTATTAAATATATAACTAATGTCTATTCTTCTTTATAGTTTTATAAAGTTAATTTGAGTGAAGGGGCTTGAAAGTCTGAGTTCAAATCCCCTACATTTAATTTAAAAGATAACTATTTTCATTTGACATTTCATTTCCATTAATAAACTATTTTAAAGTTCAGTAAAATAATTTAATTATTTCATATAAGTTATCACTTTGTATTTATTTTTGCTCCTCTCCATAATTAAGTTATTACTTAAATTAATCAACAAAGTAGAGATAAACAAAACATATGTCCTTACACTACAGTCTTTATACCTTTTAATTAATTGAAGTTGAGAATCTTTTTTTTCATGGGTTTTCCAATCACTATAATTATTCTTCTATATCATTTTTAATTGTAAATTGAAGTTTCAGACTATAACTGTATCACAAATTAAGAAATTTGTTTAACACCCTCCATCATTTTTAAACATCTATTAAAAATATTATATTCCTTTCAATATGATTAATTCACTTATTTTACTGTTTACAAAATAAAATATATTAAATTTTATAATTTTTATAAACTTTTATATGAAACAATGTTTCACTTTATTTTTTATGATTTATATTTCTTTTTTCTCCTTTTCTTTTTTCTCCCCCTAATTCTCTGTTCTTTTTCTTTTTATATGTTCAGACAGCATGATGTCAAAAAGCAATTAATTACATTTCATTGGTCAATTAATTGAAAATTAATTAGCAGTTTCTGAATAATTAATTTACTGTCTACACTTTAATAATAATAAAATCTATAAATGTTTTTTAAACTGATAAAGTTTAAACAATTTTAAATTAAAATTTAAAATACATTATCTTTTTAATTAATTTAAAGTAAGATATTTTATTTATTCCTAAAATATTATTATCATCATCATTTATAAAAATATATCATTATTTTATAGAAAATAAATTATTTTACCTTTATTTATTTATCAGAATTCACTGCAGAAAATAACACATCTTTTAAAGGATCACTGTAATATCAATACTAAGATTGAATTTCTTCCTATTATAACTTTTACTTAAATCTGACACATTTATACAGGTAAATGTGTTTGCATTTATTAAAATCATTTATATTAAAATTACATCATTGTTAAAAAAATAATTCTAAATCAAAAATGTGTATTTCTTATCCCCACTGAAGTCTCACTTTAAATCTCATATATTAAATTATTTGTGCAAATTATATTTCTGAAATTTAAAATTTTGGATTATAATATATGTTTTTATATACTCAATCAGCATACTTAACCAATTAAAATGTTACAAAATATATAATTCAATGTAAGATAAAATTTAAAGCTGCAGATCAGATGCATAGAACAATATTACTTTATTGAGAAATCATTAAATTTACAAGTTTTATTGTAATGTGTTAATGTGATTACTCAAAACTAATAAAATGAAGATTCAAATAATTGATCTGTGCATGTGCAATGTAAAAGGTGCATATAATTAAAAGTATGTCTTCATATACTGGCCAGTGTTTGGGTACTCAAGCTGTGCTTTCATTAATTATACAATATTCAAAAAGAAAAATTCATATTGTCTGCCTAAAAAAAGTATGAAAATCTTTTGCCTGTTTTATGTTAATACTGAAAAAGTTCTGAATGTTTTTTGTCTTATCAACTAAAATTAAAATATATTTTGTACTTCTTCAAACTTTTAGCTTTTTCAGAAATATCAACTGGTGTACAAACTCTACCCAATATATTTTTGTGTAGCTGCTTTAACTTTATGAGTAGAAGAGAATGAGTCATGAGTAATTCTATTGAATAAATTATATCTGCATTTTATTTATACTTATTATTTTGCTGCATGGTTATAGTAATGTTTTATTAATTGTAAGCAACCATTTTGTAGTATCATTTGATTTTACATTTTATATATATTGTACTTAATGGAATTTTTTTCACAATCTCAGTGGTAAGACATATAATAAAAGAAACATTATTAATATTATCAAAAATATTATTCTACATTGCACTAAATCTAGAATCTTTTATTTTCTGTTTAACTATTCCATGCACTGAATCTGCTCCATTTATCACCTGAAAAGTGTTTAGACTAGATTATTCATATCCACTTTTTTTCTTTATTCATTATAAGCAGATCTCTGCAAGAAAAAGTTTTTTTTATAAGATCTCTTAGAAAAATAAAAGGTATCAATTAATCTATTTTTGATGTTTAGAGGTAATGGATTGCCACAGGTAAATTATGTCAGGAGTCATTTTTTTGGACATTTTGGAGAAATATAAAAATATTTTTTTAAAAATGTTAATATCTTTTTTTAATATTTTAAATATTACATTCCTTGATATTTTATCTTTCTACTAACATAAACAAAATGATTTTTCTATAATGTTAACCATGGTTATCTTAAAAATTGTTTTTGTATTAATTCTCCAAAACTCCAATATGACTGGTATTTTTCTTAAATAGTTAAACTTGTCTGAAATAGTGCTTGATCAGTCATTTTCCACATTTTAAGACTTTTCTTTCATTAACTGGTTATTTTATACAATTCATTCAAATGATGTTTACCTTTAAAATAAATAAGTATTTTATATATTAAATACTCTTTCATTTAGGCAGTAAATAATCATCTATGCTTTCATGCATATATAAAGTTGTGTACAAATAGAATATATCATTAGACTCTCAAGATTAAGCCAGTTCTTATATACATTGCTAGTATAACACATATTGATTAACAAATAGATTAAATAAAAGGTAAGATCATTATTTAATAATTTCAGAATCTTAATGAAGCAGAAAAATGGTCTACTTCACACATCTTGGGTTATGAAATATGGAGAAGTTATTTGTTTTACTTTTTTGCAAGTGCATATTTAACTAACCGTAAGACATCACCTGATCACCATCTCTTATACTAGCACATAATTGTTTCTAAACAAGGTGCAGTGTTCTCAGATCCAAAGCTCCTCACTGAGAAAGGCCACAAGCCAGAAACTAGTCTGGGGATATTGGATGAGTAGGCACTAGATAGGAATTTTATGCACAAAGCCTTCTGGCATCCATTGATTACTCTGGTTGGCACAGGGTGGCACTACTGTATGGAGAGTTTGGCCTTGTTTAATCATAAGACAAATAGCAATTGTTCTTTTGAAGCTGATTTTTTACATACTAGACTCGGTTAAAATGAAATCATTAGTTATTGTAAATACCATTGTTCTGTTTTTTAACTTACTTTCATAAAAACTAAAAATAAGTTTTAATTTTAAAAATTCTGTTTTAATAGTTTAATTAAAATTTTATAATTGATGTATATTTAAAAAAAAACACATTAATTTTAGACATTTTTTTTCTTTGTTACATTAAAGTTAAAACTTTTGTCAAAATCAGAAATAAAATATTTATACTAAATAGAATTTTTTATATATATTTAATTTTTATTAACTTATAGTACTTTAAAAATATCAAAAAATATTATTTAATATTTCATTATTCCTAATTTTATATTAAATAATTATATACCTAAATTTTCTCTGTATTTATTTCTATTTGTTTCCTTTAAGCTTTAAATATGTGCCAATGAAACAAATCATTTTTATTATAAATATATATTGCAAAAACTATGAGATTATTCATTATTGTAACGAGCATAGACGTTCGTTACATTGTTTTTTTTTTAAATTTATTAAACATGAAAGTAAATTAAAAAGTTCGCATTTAAAAATTTTCTTTAAGAATTAAAAATTGAAATTAAATATCATCTTAAACTCTTATATATTAATTAAATCGCACAGATAATGAAAAATTATTAAAATAAAACTTTATTAAAGAAAAAGTATTTTAAAACTAAATTTTAAAAAGATTTGGAGATGAAATTATATCTTTAAATTTATCTTTAAATATATTTTTGATTTGGAAAACAGGTTAATTAATCAGAAATGGAAATGATTGTTAATTAGTTAAATGTAAACCAGCCTTCGGCATTTAAATGTAAAAACACCGGTCAGATAAGAAAACAATAGAAACTGTTAGCAAATAAGAAGAAATCCCTATGGAATCGGACCACAGCGAAAGAACCATCGCATCGGTGACGTAATGTAAATTCAATCCTTCACATTAATATAAAAGGAAAATTATTAATCAGTGACTGGAAATTGATTATTACGATGTGACTATATGTAGTAGTACGGAGTTGGAGGAATTGACAGACGCACGGTCAATTCTTTCAGCTGTTAAAGAAGGGAGAAATGAACTATCGTTTCCTACATTGAGGACCAACTAAATTAAAAAACCTCCGAATGAATAAATAAAACAATGGCTAAATGGATACCAATTTTAGGACGGCGTGGGAATTTACGTTCATGGCAAGCAACGGATAAAGTTGGACGTTTTAAAATTGTAAGAACTTATATATTCACTTGAAACAATAAGAACTCTAAATTTTAAAACTTTTTAGTAAATAATGCAATAGAATCCTATCTGACCAAACTAAATTCTTCATTAATAATGTTATTTGATGTATTTTTTTTCTTATTTATTTTGTAAAATCATTTCCATTTATTTATTTTTTGTTCTTTAAGTTTTATTATGATTGTTGTTTTCCGTTAAATTAATTATAAAAATGTTAAACTTAAGTCGGGCGTGAATGGCTGTATAGATTTGTAAAGTTATATTAGGGGAGGGTAATCTTAGGTTATTTATGTCGTTGTGAGATTGGGTCAATGGATTGGATATATTGATGTAGTTAGTAGATGTAATCGGAGATTTGCTACTGGCAGAATCGTTTATATATATGCCGCACTCACCCGTTTGCCTATGGAAGGAATTATAAGACGGAGAACGCAGTTCCTTTCTATGGAGTTTTTTTTTATTGTTCTTCTCGTTAGATAGATGTAATATTCCTATCTGATTGAGAGTCAATGTCTTTCTTAATTCTTTTGGTGCTGCCATATTTCGTATTACATTGAATACATCGATATATCAGATGGATTGATGACAGTTTGATGGTGAATTTTAGCCTAAGGTTAAATAGGGATAGAATATTTTAATTTCAACGCAAATCTATGTAGTATTCATATTCGATTCTAAATAAAAATGCATTAAACTTAAGTTGTTTATAGACGCTTGCATGGATTGTTTATCGGTTAACTATGTTTTGCGTTTTCATATTTGATCAAAATATATAGACATTCGATAAATAATGATACCTTACGGTGAGTATCTAGAATGTATTTATTCGGATGTCTTTTAAGTTATTGGTGACAATGCAAGTATCTTATGATGAATACTATTGGGTTACATAGAAATTTCCCTCCGCAATTGTCAGTAATCAATAATTTTGTATTTTGATCGTTTATGTTTACTTTGAAATGTTTTTGACCGTGAAATCTATGTAACCGATCTATATTCAACATTATAAACAAGCTTTCCTAAATTTATCTGTGCGAACTTAATTAAAATGTAAAATTAGAATATAATAGTAGTTAAAGGTAAATTAAAGTCAAAAATCAAAGTTAAAAATAATGTTAAATGTTAAAATGTAAACTAATACTAAAATAATTTTAAATCTTATATATATGTGCATAAATAAATGTTTGTATGTTAATTACTGGCAGTGGCTTATTTTATTTATTTTTTAATGTTGAAATCTAATTAGATAAGATCTTATATTATTTAATCTCTGCTATTCCACTGAGCTAGTGACATGGGCTAACGACCGGAATCAAAATTTAAAAAAAAAAATAATTTTTTTTTTGACTTACGTATCTGCCTACTTTATAAATTTTTCTAGGTTCAAATGCCTAGATGGCGCCCCGTAGTGCATTTTACGTTAAGTCAAAACTATGAGATTATTCATTATAGAATCTCATCATTTTGAAAAGTTGACATGCAAAAAAAAAAAAATCTAAAATAAGTAACATATTGGTTTATATTCCATGGTGAAATAAATCTAGATAAAGCAAATGCTATGAAAACCATAAAGTTGAAAGTGAATAAGGGATGGTAATGATTTTATTAATAAAACTGTAATTTTTAGAAGCATAAATTAAAAAAAAAAGGACTTTGATCAGCCTAAAACAACTGAAACAATCCTTATATGAATAACATTCTATTGCTATATTTAATAGATACTAACCTTGATGTTTGGTTTTGTTTATTTAATCACTCTAAATTAACTTTTGGAATCAATAATTGGAGATTGATATGTTAAGTAATGTGATGTGTTTTCTTTGTTTAAATCAAAAATATCTTAGTTATTTAGCCAAAAAAAACTTGGTAGTCATCATATTTTACTTTTACCATATCCAAGATTCTATAATATTACTTCTTCCCATTCAATAGCCTTAGCTCAAGGTCACTCTTATTATTCATCAGACCCAACACAAATACTAAAGTGTCACTTTCTTCATTGTTATTTAATCGACATTTACTTCCGATATCTTGATTATTCATATTTTTTCTGCATCTAAGTATTTACATTCTATTAGCAAATAGCATGGTTTACAAACCAATTTGCTCAATTATTTCATTTAACATATATTTTCTTATTACTAAAAACTCTATTGAATAAAAATAACATCCCAAATGTTGCCACTTTTGCTTAAACACTCCAAGTTGTTGATACTATATTGAAGCAATGGATCTGAAGTCCAATCCATGCATCACAGCCTCCTATAAACTTAATTAGTATTGTAAGCCTGAATTAAGTTTATAGTCCAATATCAGCAGGGTTTTGCATTAAAGCTAAAATTAATTACATTTATATAATTTGTATTTGCATTTAAATATTTTGTTTTAAATAAATTCCATTCTAAGATTAAATTGCTGTTTAAAAAAAATTACTTGTAAAACCTTTTAATCAAACATATATATTCGTCAAGCATCTATATATATATGAGTTAATGCAAAATTCTGCTGAAATAAAATGCTTATTTTATTAAAAAAATATTTTTTCTTTTAAAATCTTGTTAAAATATGGCGTATGATTGTTATTTTGAGATAAGCCTGCCAACATTTTCTAAAAGAATGTATGTTTGTAATTAATTAGCCCATTCAAGGCAAATTAAAGATGGCCTTCTCTTTCTTTTTTAATTAATAAAATTCAAAGTTTAAACAAAGAAATTTAGAATAAAAAAGTGAAAGTTATTTTTAGAAAATGTTACCTTGAAACAAAGGAATGTGGGGGGGGGGGCTTATCAAGATCTAAGATCATACACAAAACAATAGAAGGTAGCTTACAAAAAAAGGTATAAATAGGAGAGAGAACAAAAGACTTGGCATTCAGATTTTCCTTTTGGAGATTGCATTCAGATTTCCCTTTGGAGATTTCATTCAGATTTCTCTGGAGGCTTTTTCTTGTGCTTGCTTTTGTCAGATTTTGCTTTTGCTTGCTGAGATTTCTCTGTAGAGAATTCAGTCAGATTTTTCCTGTGCTTTGAACCTCCCAGATTTTGCTTCTCATTTCCATTTTGCTCCAAAAAGTTATTCAACTGTCATCTTTGAAATCATGGAGAAGTTTGAACATGCTATAAGCTAAAAGTCATATGAATTTTATGGATTCTGCCATGCTTGGCGGTTAGGCAAATTTTTTCCTGCTGCCAAGGTCCTAAATACCATCGAAATGCCATAGTATTCACCCAATATTAATCTGAACTCTGTGCCGTGTCTGTAGGATTTTTCGTGAAAGCATGCTACGTATTTCCACTTTCCTTGTCTAGGCAAATACCTATCGATGGACGGATCAAGCCACACACATTGAGGGAACATGACCAAGGAACCAGGATGGTAATCGTATCTTTCCTCCATTGAATTATTTACTTTCTACTCTTTTTTGTTCATACCTTTCTTAATTGCTTCATTGAATTATATTTCTGAAATGTTGTATTTAATTATATTTGTTATGTAACCATTTTTATTAGACTAGTCTTATATATATATATATACCATATATATATGCATAGTATATCTAATATATATATATATATATATATATATTGCATGATCATCTATCTATATATTTAACCATTTTTCCTTCGCTATTCTTCATTACTAACATGTATAAATATTTTGTATTCCATTGCGGTTAAGTTTAAAAGTTAATTTTTCATTTAAAATCTCTTTCCAATTTCATTTATGTTTTTAAATTCAATACGAGTAAGTTTCCTTTGTTTGCCAACTTGATCTCCTCGATAACGCCTCTTTTGTCCGCCATTAGCTTATTACATATATCTGATTTAGCTATATACGTCTTAAATAATTTTTAAACTGTCTGTTTTTAGTGCAAAGCAATTAGAAAATGCTTTGCGAAAGATTTTTTATTATTGTACTTTATCGAGGAGATTCGAGTTGACAATTTTATTAAAATTGGGAAGAAAAGACTTAGACCGCAAAAATATTATATAGTTTATATCCATTTTTATTGTCTGATTTGTTTTTCATTAATTCAGGGGAATAGCGGAGGCCATTAAAACATTATTAATATTTTAAAGTCATTAATTAAATATCTTATTTAATTAAAAAGCTTGAGTTTTTCTAATTTTATTTTAATGCTTTATTTTATTTTTCCAATGATCCAGGCACGCAAAACACATTTTTCATAGTACTTTTATGCACATTTAACTATTTAGCTCCGTAAGTGTTCCCATCCATGTCTCTACCCTGATGCTAAGTTTGGGCCAGTTGAGAAAATAATTTATGCATGTCTCAGATAATGTTGTTGGTTCATCGTTAGCCTCGAGAATAGGCAAATAGGGCAGAGGTCATAGTATTCTTGATTTAATATCTCGCATATGGGTGGCCTCAAGGTACTTTCGCCTAGTATTCGAACTGGGTTAAACCAAATACATCATCTGACTGTCATAATAAATTTTTTTTCCCACATTTTGGATGCCCATCGTGTGGCTATTCGAAATTTTCCATACCCTGCAATGCTCTGTATAACATTTGTTATGTGTGTATAATGTTTTTTTTTTTGTTTTAAATTAATGAATAATATATATGTAAAAAAATCCCCCCCCCCCGATTTGTACGCATATATATAATGTTTTTTTAAAATAACATGAGATAATAGATATGTGTAAAAAATTTTCCCTGAATTTTGGTGACCAACTGGGCCGAATTTCATTTTTTTTGGAAGAATAGAAATAGGGGATTTGAAATAATAGATATATGTAAAAAAAATTTCTCTGAGTTTGTCGCCATGGGACGAATGTCATTTTTTTTAAAAAAAAGTAGTACCCTGAGAAGTTTGTTTTACTTTAATATATTTATATAAAAATATATGTATAATTTTTCAGAGTTTTGTTTCCTAATGTGAGCAAATGTTGTTTTTGTTGAATTAATTAACAAGTTAAATGTGTCATAAGGTAAAAAAAATTTTTGTCCGAGTTTAGAATATATGAAATGAATGTTTTACATTTAGAAAAGTTAACACTGTTAGTTTCATTTTTTTTTGTGAATATATAATGAGAATAAAATATCAGAGTGATAGAAATTTTTTCCTAATGAGTAGTTTTGTCATGGCCAGTCACCATATTGTTTTGTCATGTAAAGTATATAGCTTCGATGAGGTGGAATTGTCAAATAAATACCCACCTGCCCACACTTAAAATAGCTTTCATACTTTATGTTATTTAGTATTGCTTAAAAATGAGAAGTTTTGAAAAAATAATGTTTTTCGAATTATAGTGTATCTTCAGTGTGTTAATATTTTACTAAAAAGTACAAATAGATAATAAAATGTTTTTCAGTTTATTTAAATTTTTGTAAAGATCTAATAGATAACATTTTTGCATTGATAGAAATTTTTTCTAAGATCAAAAAGTTTGATAAGTTCAAATCAACACGTGTCAGCGTACAGTGTTAGCAAATTTTTTTTTTCACTTTCTCTGCATTTGTTTCTTTAAATCAATAATTTTAATCATGCAAAAAATTTTTTTTTCACTCTTAAATATTTTGCAGTTACGTTTCCTCGCAAACATATATAGATATAAGTTTTGTTTTAATATATCAAATTTGATTTTCAACTTGTGAAATAGTAAATGCGTATGTTCATTTTAATAAATATGTAATATTAAAGTAGTTTCTGTATAACATATATGTCAGCCACATTTAGTTAAGATTTTTTTTCTCAATTTGGATTATGCTATTGAATCATTTATTGAGTAACCGTTAGGTGAAGACCCTTTGAGTAACCGTTAGGTGAAGCCCTTGTTTTTTAGTAACTGTTTTAGGTGAAGACCCCTTACACTTTAGAGTTTAGGATTGCTGAGTAGCCTGAAATAATAGGTCTATGTCTGAAATCATTGCTTCCTTGTCATAGTTGCAACCAGCGTTTACTAGCCTGAAATAATAAGAGTATGCGGTCTGCAATATGATGAATCATTCTAATAAAATCATGTACATGATAATGAAAAAAATATTTATGTAGGTATATCAGTTTGTATATTTATATGTAGTCATATATATGCTTATTTAATGATGTATATATTCATATATATGGGTGTATATGGTATACATTTCGTTATAGTTCGGTAAAATCCTAACTGTTTTAGGTGAAGACCCCTTACACTTTAGAGTTTAGGATTGCTGAGTAGCCTGAAATAATAGGTCTATGTCTGAAATCATTGCTTCCTTGTCATAGTTGCAACCAGCGTTTACTAGCCTGAAATAATAGGAGTATGCGGTCTGCAATATGATGAATCATTCTAATAAAATCATGTACATGATAATGAAAAAAATATTTATGTAGGTATATCTGTTTGTATATTTATATGTAGTCATATATATGCTTATTTAATGATGTATATATTCATATATATGGGTGTATATGGTATACATTTTGTTATAGTTCGGTAAAATCCGTTTTTATATAAATGTTTTTTAAACAGTTTTTGATCTCAATGTGTTATCTGTAAAATTGTTTGATAATTGTTAATCTATTTCAGGTTGTGACCAAAATGGTAGTTGGTTTCAATCCCAGGTTCATAATTCGGAGTGGCGGTTATCATGGGATTTTACTTTTATTTTTAATTTTTTTTTGTGTATATTTTGTTTTGTTAAATGTACTTTAGGCTGTTGAAATTGATTTTTTTTGTGTTATGACCAAAATGGTAGTGTGGTTTCGAACCCAGGTCAGACATGTTACCTTACTGAGTTGTATACGTCTTAGACTTAATTAATACTGTCATTTAAAATACCATTTACTTATTCATGCAGAGATTTTTTTTTTGAAAGTGAAGTGAAACTCAAAATAAATTTTAATTGCATTTAAATTTTATAATCCTTATCAATGTGTGCTTGGATCATTGTCCATTAATATGTATATTTGATATGGCCATTGTCTTGTCAACTGGCACCCTTATCAAATAAATTTGTTGGCAAGTGCAATCTCTAATATCAGATTACAAATAAACAAACCATAGGAGGTAGATGATCAAAATAAAAATGTATGCTTAGTGAGCCAAAATAATTTTTAAACATGACTTATGTATATTTTGCTCACATATTCCCTTTGATATATATTGAACCTGATTGAAATCCGGTTCAATGGTGTTGTTATTAAACAAAAAAAAAAAGGAAATTTATTAAGCTTTTAATTTTAATTAAACGTTTAGGGTTTAAATTTTCATTATTATTTAAAAAGAATGCGTGTATCAAAACATATGTAAAATGGATTTTTTTTAAAAAATGTTTTTCGATTTATTTTAAAATAGTTTTCATGTACCGCCTGTTTTTAAATCCATTTGATTAACAAAAAAACAAGCAACCTAGCTAATTACATTCCTGTGGCTTTTATTTTAAAGAGTGGAGATTTGATTTTTATGTAGTTGTTTTCATTTCAATAATCCCTGGTTAGAATTCCTAGATAGATTGAGTGAAAGATTAATATTTGCCCTGCCTAAGGCGAAGAAATTGAACAACAAGGAAAGTGTTTCGCGAGAAATGGAGCAACGTATAAATAGCCCCGAAAATTTGGAGTGGGAGTTAATTCAGATTCGTAAATAGACAAGCTGTTTCTAAAGTAAAAGTTTTTATCAGCATGGACATTTAAATTCTTAAAGGACAAGAGCTGTTATTAAATACTTCTGCTTGCCACAAGATGAAAAA
The DNA here is from genome assembly GCA_028023455.1 of Epiperipatus broadwayi. NCBI lineage: Eukaryota > Metazoa > Onychophora > Udeonychophora > Euonychophora > Peripatidae > Epiperipatus > Epiperipatus broadwayi. The sequence continues at coordinate 627,718 of JAQFVV010000011.1, read as the reverse complement.
TTCTATCCGTGTTGTCACCACCCAAATGGCTTGCTAATTCAACAAAAGATGGATCCCTGACTTCCAAGTTTGCTCCAGTAATGCCTTAAACACCTAAAAGAAGCCGGAACCTCATTACATCTACCTTGCCATGGTCTAAAGACCTGAAAATGAAAAGTAAAAGTGTGCACTCTACGTGAAAATTGCTTTTACCGAAAGGTAACTATTTTCTTTTTATTCTTCCCAGGGTAAATTAATTCTCATTAAATCTCCACTCAATCTAATCACAAATATGTATTCCTAAACAATATAGCCTCATATTTAATATTTGCTGTGTTTTCTAAGATTTTGTAAAGTGTCTTGGAATCTTAGTTTTAAGATGCCAAGTTGCTTTCAATTTTTGTTTATTGGAGAGTGACGAGTGAGTTTCCTATTTTTATGTAAGACTTTTATAAATGCTTTAGCGGTTGTGCATTTTAAATGCTTACCTGTAATTATTTAGTATTCAATAATTAATTTGTAAACACTGTGTTTGCGCTTTCGCAAACCTTCGAAAATCTTTTGGCTGGCGACTTTATCGTCTAATTTGCCGCAGATGGAGATTTCATTTCTAATAACTCTAAAAGCGGAAATTAGAATTGTGTTTTTCCTTTGTAAGTTTATAAGTCATCAGCAAAAAGATAAAATTTATCCTTTCTTAAATTACAGGTGAGCAATACTTTCATTCTGCTAGAGTATTTAAACTTTTGATATTTCGTACTCGTGCACTCTCTGATAGATTTCTTTTTGTATTTATTATGTGTGCTTTAAATTTGTCAGAGTGTGTACTCAGAATTTGTTTGTAAGTTTATTTTCTTTAAATGCTGGGCAGACGTAACTGTTTTTCTAATCATTTACTTGTCTCTTATTGAGACCATTAATTATTAATTTTAAAGTAATTTTTGCCAATCGTTTGGCTGGGATTCACCAGGTTTAATTGTTTCTTTGTTTCAATGATATTTTTCGATTGTTTTTCAGTTGGATCAATCACTGTTATTTTAAATGTAGTAATTGGTGCAGTTCATACCGATATAAGGACATTTGAGATCTGACCATGCTTAGATCTTGGAAAGCTCATCGGCACTGAGTTCTTTGATCTATTTCAGGGGCATATGGTTTAAATGGAAACCAGTGTTTAAGTGAATCCTCTGCCGAACGAAATTTGCTTCCTTCCTTTTAAATTTGTTTATTAGAAGATCAGTCAGTCCGTCATAGCTTTGCCTTTAGTCTGTCTGGTACACGCCTGAGTTAACCCCCATCTATTGTGGCATAAACTTATATTTAATAATTTATTGTCTCATAATAAAATTTATGAAATATGTTTAAACTTAATTTGGCTGACATTGTATTTGTGCTTTTGTCTCAATTGTCTAAACAATTTAAGATCTCTTGTTTCTCCCTGAGTCTAGTCAGCGCAAACCATCATCTATTCTGATCACAGTAAACAAATTTTCCATGTGGGTGGTGGTCCCCCCCCCCCCCCCCCCCCCCCCCCCCCCCCCCCCCCCCCCCCCCCCTCCCCCCCCACACATAGTGGTCTGGTGGCGCCCTCTGTTTCAGAATAGATTGAGTATCCAGTATATTATATATATATATATATATATATATATGTATATATGTGTGTGTGTGTATATATACTTGTATATTAATGTAAATGCATTTTTTAGTTGTTTCAGGTGTCAGAGAAAGCCAGGTCAAGCTGTAAGTGTATTATTTTAATTGTATTGTGACAACCTAGTAATGACATTTTAATGAAATATAACAATAAATAAAGTGAGGAGAATAATATGTAGTATAAATATTAAAAACAGACACGGTAGGATTTTATTTTATTTTTTCCATGTACAAACAGATACATATAGGCATAGGTTTAGGATGGGACCTTGTGAGGTAGGCAAAGTTGATTTCTAAAAATATACAAATAAAACAGATAGTTATATAAAGAATACTGATTTATTTTAGAATGAAGTAAATTTTTTTTGATATACAGAAGGATATAGCTCCTAGATATGTGTGATAAAATATACTTATCTAGATTGTTTATAAAAGACTAAAATACATTTTACAAATAAGGTGTGAGTGCTGTATAACAAAATAGCCAATATTAGGCAAAAATGGACAAACAGAAGAAAGACGAAGATTATGACAGTGATGAGGAGGTAGTGCTCAACCTTCCAAATACAGCAACATCTACTCATAGTGACCAAAATACAATTTGGAAGATCTCATAACAGAAATGAGACAAGAAAGAAAAATAATGATGACCATGTTCCAAGAATTCATGGGAATGACATCACAAAGATTGAACCGCTTGGAGGAAAACATGGGTCTCCATCAACAACATGCCACCAGAACAAAAGTATTGCCAGATGAGGATACTCAGTTAAAATGGCAACATCAACAGAAACAAGTTGATATGCAACTTAAATTATTGATGGATAATGAATTAGAAAAGGATATGCATACCTTGGATGTGTTAGTCAAGCATCAAATGCAGGATGGACAAGAAAATGACAGATGAATGAGGATAAAAAGGAAATGAACATTCATCAACCACTGAACTCAACCCAGGTGCAACAAGCCAACCAAATCCTTGTGCCAATAATAATTAATCCAGTGACATCTCCTGTGGCAAAGTTTGTCCATATCTAATGTTTTAGAGGGGAACCAGATGGAAACACTAGACACGACCTAGACAGTCTATTTTTTCCAATTCCAGAACATGATGGAACAACAAAAAGTGGTGATCTCCAGTCATCATTTAGAAGAATCTGCCAGAGACTGGTGGAACACTCTGTCGATACAACCACAAACATTTATGGAATATGAGAATGCAGTGATGTCGATGTATTGGAGTGTGGAGTGGCAGGAAGGTTTGATGTATTCCATAATGCATGAAAGATACCCGGCTAACCATCAAGAGACTTATGCTCAGTTTTTTGTTAGACAGGTAAATCGAATAAAAGCACTAAGTGCATTCAATTATCCAGAAATGCAGATAGTAAGGATGATTAGGCACAACATGCCATCCTGGATAAGGGAAATATTGATAAGCAGTCAAGAGCAAGATATTGAAGGTACAACTCGTATACTAACAACTATCAAATATGAAAATCTTGATGAAGTCAGAAATGGAAAGGAGGTAACATTTAAAAATAATCTACCAAACAAAAGAGTACAAACCTGTCAAGAATAGAAAATAAGGAAGCTGTGCCATACCATACAGCAATTGTAAGGATAACAAAGAAGACATACACACAAACATAAACCCAGTCATTCAAATAAACATAAATGACAATAAAATACAAGCATTAGTTGACTCAGGCAGTCAAGTATCTATGGTATTAAAAAAACTAGCCATAGAATATGAAAGCAACCCAAGATACTTAAAGTTTCTCATGTGCCCTATCCAGTTAACACTGGCGAATGGAAAAAAAATCAATAGTGAACGATACCAAATGTGGCTTGAGATTACAATTAGTGGCAAATGTTTTAAACATGCCTTCTTAGTAATGGAGGGGTTGTTGTATGACTTAGTATAGGTTTAGATTTTCTTCAGCAGTATCAAGGGATCATACATTACCCAACGAGGAAATGTATGTTAGAAGACATAAAAGTTCCACTTACAACAGTGGTTCAAGATAAACACTCCATTGGCAGTTATGTTGTACAAGTGATCGATGAAGAAATGATAAAACAAAAAGTTGGCATATCAATGATTAAGAATAAGGAGCATAGTCAGCAGTTGCAACAAATTTTACAAAGATACACAGTGGTATTTTCTGGTGTAGCAGGGAAAATTAGAGGGTATACTCACCGAATTAGGCTTAGAGAGGAATCATACCAGCAAACAAAAACTTAACCTATCCTGTTCCAATTCAAAGAGGAAGTGGATAAACAAATAAAGCAGATGCTGAAATGAGATATTATCAAATGGGCCCCTCCACCATACAATAATCCATTGATTGTAATAATAAAAATGGAAATGTGTGTTTGTGTTTGGATGCACATCACCTAAGTAATGTGACCATTCTGGAATGTGATGTGCTGCTGCTGATGCACGAAATGTTTGTGCAGCTCAGAGGGAAGACTGTATTCTCGATCATGGACATGACAGCGAGTTATTGGCAAATGGCATTGGACCACCACGATAGAAGGTATACGGCATTTCGTTACAATGGCCAGATTCACATGTTCAAAAGGGTTCCATTCAGCTTAATTAACAGTGGAGCAGACCTCATGAGATGTTTGAAGAATGTTTTATCTCCTCAAATACAGGAACACATGGTTTGTTACATGGACAATATTGTGATCACCTCAAAAGATATCAACAAGCATTTGCATCATTTGGAAAGCTTCTTTCATGAATGCATACCTAAAAATATAACCATCAACATGAAAAATAGTTTTTTCACAGTGGATGAAATTGAACTTTTGGGCCATGATGTAAATAGTCAAGGTGTCAAACCCCATCCTGCAAAAATAGAAGCTATAAAAAAATTTTCAACTCCCACCAACCAGAAGCAGGTTCGAGCATTTCTAGGAGTGTGTAATTTCTATCACCACTTCTATCCTAAATTTGCTTATGACACCACACAGCTAATTGAATTAATAAAGAAGAGTAGTAAAAATGGGAATGGAAAGAGAGGCATGAGGAAGAAATGTCTAAGTTCTTGGAAACAGTAATGTTATACCATCCGGATTTTGCCCACCCCTTTACCTTCAAGAAGATAGCAGTAGGCAAGGCTTAGGTGCTGTGTTGATTCAAATTCATGATAAGAATGAGCATCAAGTGTTGTGCTTTATTAGTCAGACGTTGAGAAGGGCAGAAAAGCATTATACAACAACTGAGCAGGAGACATTAGCAATAGTGTGGGTGTGCCAGAAACTGAAACAGTTTTTGTTGGGAATCAGAAGTGGTAATCATAACTGACCACAAATGTTTGGAATTTCTGAACAAGAGCTTTTTAAACAATGACATATTGATAAGGTGGAGCCTGATTCTTCAACAGTTTCAGTATAGTGTCATTTATTGCCCAGGATCACATAATATTGTGGTTGATATTTTAAGCCACCACCCTGTGCTCAGAATCCAGATTTAGGAAACCAGACAATGAAGATAATGACAACCACAGCAGGAAACACAGTGGAATCTCACCTCCAGAATTTAGCATATTGGCAGGTCCAGGATGCTCAATATAAGAAAATAATTAACATCATTACATCTAAGATGGCAGACAGTAGGCACTATAATCAATACAGAAACACAGATGGAATCCTTCAGATTAATACCAAAAGCCCTCACAGTCCATGGAAAGTCATAATACCTCATAAATTGAGAAACCAAATTATTACCCATATCCATCAGTCAGTGGGACATTATGGTCCTCAGAAAGTAGAAGAAGCAATAAAATGTCAATTTTATTGGCCAGGTATGTACTCACAGATCTTACATGTGTTGAAAACCTGTGAGATTTGTGCTTGGAGCAAGGCACCAAATCGATCATATGCAGGAGAGCCAAAACCGATCCTCACATCTAAACCAAATGAGCTGCTAGTTTTAGATCATTACGGCCCATTACTGATGTTTCAATGATTCCAGTATCTGTTTGCCATGTATGATGTGTTTTCAAAATAAGTGAAAGCATACCCAGTAAGGACAGTGAACTCTAGAGGAGCAATAAAGGCACTTTGGGTAAAACAGTTGTCGGAAGTTGGAAAACCTTAGATAGTGTACCCGCCCGGTGTGCGTGAGCGCGCTCCTGCTCACTCAATAACATCACTATTACGAATCTGCTGTGTTCTTGCGTCCGGGGGATTACATAATGTTCTGTGAAGATAATTTCAAACACATATACACGTACGCTTTATTTATTTTATATGTAAATTCAGATTGAATCCAAGTAATAGGCGCCAGGAGAACTTTTATAAGAGTCCGCCATGTATGTGCATAAGCTCACTCAACTATATCACAAAACATGCCCGTGCATCACTCCAGTCGGAAGCAAGAAACGAACACAACCAATATTACCCTTCAAATTACATTGTATCTGTGATCTTTCACTCACGATCAATTACTTATTATATGAGGGCCCACCCTATATCCCACAGAACAAATTAATCAAACTTAATTTAATCTAAGAGAACATAACAAACATAAGCATAAATAAAATCAAATTCCAACACCAAAAATATCAAATGCATTCATCCATATACAAACAAATTTGATCGCTATAGCACTCATTCCTATTATATAAATTTATGTTGAAATTCCAAGCAATTAATAACAAAAAAATACTAGTTAAATAAATGTTTTATTTAATCTGTTTACTAACAATTAATGCAGGTATATGATCGGCAAGCCGAGATAATTAAATATAGATTTCAAGGTGACTTCGCACATATTTTAAAGAATGTTAATCTGTAGGCAAACTTATTTGGTTAGATTCTCGAATTGTTCATTATTGGTCAAGAGTAACTTTATCATTTTAGCTTACTGTTTTTTAATAATTCTGGTTATTAAAGTTATTTTATTTTGGTGCATAAGTGAATACGACAATTTAAAGATAGCTACCTGTGGAACGTAGAAAGACTGTAATGGGATCCTGAGCGATGGTTTCTTCTTTAACGAAGCATTCCGGCAATTTGCAAGGTCTCAAAGCGTGTGTGGTCCTTATGTGAAGTTTCTCCGGTGTTACGAGCATCCTATTAGCAATCAGCGGAGCTGGACGCGGAGGTCCGGTGGTCAAGCCGCGAATTTTATGTTCAGCAACGCATCTCCGTTAGATTTCAATCGTCTAATAATAATCAATAATAGTCTAATCATCTAATAATCTAATCATCTCCTCAAAGCGCTGTCCGGCCTTTTTGATCTCTTCCTTCCCGCCCTCACACCTTGAATTTTTCTCACCCAATCACTCCCATGCACCTGTGAGTCCCTTCATCTTATAAGTCCATCGATTGTCAATTTAATTCCGTGATTTCTGGGATCGTTTACACCACCTTGGAATTTCACTCAATTTGACCATTTTTTCAGGTATTGTTTCACTGGAGACAGAAGTCTGAGTTGTACAATGGCAGTGTACACCTTTTCTCACCTCTGTTTCTAAATTTGGCTTGTTTTATCTAGGCGTACCAGCACATATCCTGCCTATTGTTTCAATTTCTCTAATTTTACATTTACTAATTACCCCTATTTAAAATAATTTTAGATCGCTTGGAATTTCAGAACATATTGCAAATTAATTTATTCATTTTTCCCTTTTGTTCAAAATGATTCAAATGATTTAATAAAAGTTAAACTTGCTTTCAATCATTCCTCTCTCTTTACTTAATTAAAAATGCAAAAAAAAACTACAACTAATGATTATAGATTTATTCTTAACAAACAAACACAAAATAATAAAAAAAAACTCTTTTACTTTTTTATTTCAATAAATATGACAGGTTTCTCGTTTATTATTAAAGCAAGACTGCTTTAGAAATGGCTGTTTCTCGTTTATTATTAAAGCAAGACCGCTTTTTAAAAGTTTTGTCCCTGTCATTTATTTCGTCAATTGATTATAGTTTAACATAACCTCATATGCCTGGGTTCAAATCCCATGTAACGCTATTCCGTTACAATAGTGATATCTGATCATGGCACAGCATTTACATCCAAAGAATGGAAGACATGGATGGTTTAAACAAGGAATTCAACATAGGCTAACTTCCATTAGAAATTCACAGGCTAACCCTTGTGAAAGAGTCATGCAAGAAATAGGGTGACTCTTTAGAACATATATACCAACCAACCATCGGGACTGGGTATATAAAACTGAAAAGGTGGTACAATATATTAACAACACAATGAATGAGTCAACAGGATTTACTCCAACTCATCTGGATTATGAAAAAAAATGTTCTCAGTTATTTAAAACCAAAATGCCAATGGAAAAGAAGATAGATAAACTACAAGATCAAAAGATAGCATATGAATGATTAAAATGGGCAGAGCTGCATTGGAAAAATAAAAAACAAAACCAGCAATATCAATTCAGGCAAGGGGAGCAAGTATGTCTGAGAGACCCTAGGCCAAGTTATACATCGCAGAAAAAATTCAAAAAGTTTTTCCCAATATATCAAGGGCCATACACGTTGAAAAAGGAATGCGGGAGAAATGCTTTCCTTTTGGAAGATAGTAATGGCATAAAAGGAGTATACAATGCCAGAAACTTAAAACCTTGTGTACCACCGGACCCCAGAAAACATGCAAATTAAAAATAGATACATACCTTGTTACACTAGAACCAACACTGAACTGACCCTAGTTATATATATTTTAAAAAAAACACCATAGTTAGTAACAAATTAACTATTAAAGCAAATAAAGAGTAGGCTTAAACTCACCTGACACAATTTTTTATTTCTGATCTGAAGCAACAGCATTTTTTTAACTTTTTTTTTTTGCTCACTAACTATTGGGAAATGAAGCAATGGATCTGATGTCCGATCCATGCTTCACAGCCTCCTATAAACTTAAATAGTATTGTAGGCCTGAATTAAGTTTATAGTCCAATATGAGCAGGGTTTTGCATTAAAGCTAAAATTAATTACATTTATATAATTAGTATTTGCATTTAAATATTTTGTTTTAAATAAATTCCACTCTAAGATTAAATTCCTGTTTAAAAAAAAATTACTTGTAAAACCTTTTAATCAAACATATATATACATCAAACGTATATATATATATATGAATTAATGCAAAATTCTGCTGAAATAAAATGCTTATTTTATTAAAAGAAATAATAATCTATTTTTCTTTTTAAAATCTTGTTAAAATATGGCGTATGATTGTTATTTTGAGATAATCCTGCCAACATTTTCTAAAAGAATGTATGTTTGTAATTAATTAGCCCATTCAAGGCAAATTAAAGATGGCCTTCTCTTTCTTTTTTAATTAATAAAATTCAAAGTTTAAACAAAGAAATTTAGAATAAAAAAGTGAAAGTTATTTTTAGAAAATGTTACCTTGAAACAAAGGAATGGGGGGGGGGGGGCTTATCAAAATCTAAGATCATATGCAAAACAATAGAAGGTAGCTTACAAAAAAAAAGGTATAAATAGGAGAGAGAACAAAAGACTTGGCATTCAGATTTTCCTTTTTGGAGATTGCATTCAGATTTCCCTTTGGGGATTTCATTCAGATTTCTCTGGAGGCTTTTTCTTGTGCTTGCTTTTGTCATATTTTGCTTTTGCTTGCTGAGATTTCTCTATAGAGAATTCATTCATATTTTTCCTGTGCTTTGAACCTCCCAGATTTTGCTTCTCATTTTCATTTTGCTCCAAAAATTTATTCAACTGTCATCTTCGAAATCATGGAGAAGTTTGAACATGCTACAAGCTAAAAGTCATATGAATTTGATGGATTCTACCATGCTTGGTGGTTAGGCAAAGCTTTGCCTGCTGCCGAGGTCCTAAATACCATCGAAAAGCCGTAGTATCCACCCAATATTAATCTGAATTTTGTGCCGTGTCTGTAGGATTTTTCATGAAAGCATGCTACATATTTCCATTTTCCTTGGCTGGGCAAATACCTATTGATGGACAGATGAAGCCATGTACATTGAGGGAACATGACCAAGGAACCAGGATGGTAATCGTCTCTCTCCTCTATTGAACTATTTACTTTCTACCCTTTTTTGTTCATACCTTTCTTAATTGCTTCATTGAATTATATTTCTGAAATGTTGTATTTAATTATATTTGTTATGTAACCATTTTTATTAGATTACTCTTATATATATATATATATATATATATATATATATATATATATATAGCGTGATCATCTATCTATATATTTAACCTTTTTTCCTTCATTATTCTTCATTACTAACATGTATAAATATTTTGTATTCCATTGCGGTTAAGTTTAAAAGTTAATTTTTAATTTAAAATCTCTTTCCAATTTCCTTTATGTTTCTAAATTCAATATGAGTAAGTTTCCTTTGTTTGCTAACTTGATCTTCTCGATAACGCCTCTTTTGTCCGCCATTAGCTTATTACGTATATCTGATTTAGCTATATATGTCTTAAATAATTTTTAAACTGTCTGTTTTTAGCACAAAGAAATTAGAAACTGCTTTGCGAAAGATTTTTATTATTGTACTTTATCGAGGAGTTTCGAGTTGACAATTTATTAAAATTGGGAAGAAAAGACTTAGACCGCAAAAATATTATATCGTTTATATCCGTTTTTATTGTCTGATTTGTTTTTCATTAATTCAGGGGAATAGCGGAGGCCATTAAAACATTATTAATATTTTAAAGTCATTAATTAAATATCTTATTTAATTAAAAAGCTTGAGTTTTTCTAATTTTATTTTAATGCTTTATTTTATTTTTCCAATGATCCAGGCACGCAAAACACATTTTTCATAGTACTTTTATGCACATTTAACTATTTAGCTCCGTAGGTGTTCCTGTCCATGTCTCTACCCTGATGCTAAGTTTGGGCCGGTTGAGAAAATAATTTATGTGTATCTCAGATAATGTTGTTGGTTTGTCATTAGCCTCAAGAATAGGCGAATAGGGCAGAGGTCATAGTATTCTTGATTTAATATCTCATGTATGGGTGGCCTCAAGGTACTTTCACCTAGTATTTAAACTGGGTTAAACCAACATACATCATCTGACTGTCACAATATCTACTAGAGTCAATTCATGATCTCTTGTTTTATTTTTAACCAACTTATTTAGAAAGAGCAATTTAAATTTAAATGATGTAGGATTAAATACAAAGTGACATATAAAAATTCAGAGGGTGAATAAGATATAGACTGTTATTCTTATAGTTGGAAACAACCCTCTCTAAATACTTTCTATTAACCTTCATTTGTAACATTATTGATAAGTTATTCTAAAAATGGTTAATCTGAAAAACTTGGATGTCAAGACTTTTAGATTATTGATGTTCAACTTATAGTAAAGTAAAAGATGTAATTAAAAATATCAATCTTTATTGTGATAAGTAAAAAGAAAAAAAGAATGACCTTTTTTATATGTAAGTAATATAAAATAAAGGTTAAACTTTAAATCATATATATTATAAAGAATTTAAACCCAGACATTCAAGCACACAGGTATCTACTCCTTCATATTGAAGCTGTGCAAATATATATATAAATATATATATATGCTGGCTTCACCATTCACTGTGGACTAACTAAGACCCTAAGTCCAACCACAGTGAATGTATGTTTTTTTTTTCAAACTAAATTTATCGTTTTCTCAAATAGTTGTCTAAATTAAAAGATTTAATAAAATAAAATATAGAAAGTTAAAATTATAATTGCAATTATTTTTAAAATATATTTGGTAGAATTCGATGAATTTCTTAATTAAATAGAATCCATTAAGAAAAGGAATTTAATTAGTAAAACATTTTTCTGAATTAGATAAAAATAGATAACAGGAAAAATTTGAAACAACGGGCATGATTTGCTACTAATTAGCAGATTAAAAACATAATGAAAAAAAGGTATAAATAAAGAACTTTTCTTTTGTTCTTGGTCTTATGCTTGCAGGTAACCGGTGATGAAGGTCAGAGAAAAATCTTAAGAATTTTGTTGGAAGAAATTTTGCTGAAAGATTGGACAATATAGTGAATTCTTGCTTGCTGTACTTACTTCAAGCTGCACTCTATTCTTTCAGCATATAGATAAAAAAATCCAGAAATGTGTTGCTCTGCAAAAATGCAGGGGTAACTTCTTTGCCTTCGCTCTCCTGAGCTGTTCCTGGGGTTGGAGTCATAATCATGTAAGCCAGCCACAGAACAAAAGTATCTGCCCTGTATCCGTGAAAATCTGCCCTCAATAACATGGAAAACAAATTTGAAGAACTGAGAAGACCTGTGGTGAAACATCAAATGAACTCATTTTGACCCACCCATCTAGTTACCGGTAACGTTCCCATAAATTATTAAAATATCTTTGTAATTTGCAATTTCAATGTATATTTATGCTTTTCTATATATATATGTTTTTTTTAAATCTATGTATTCAAGTCTTGTGAAATTATATTTCATTAATTGCTTTCTTTTTTCTTTAAATACTTTAATGGGTGGTAGGGTTATTACATATAATGGCGGCGATAATTCTTATTAATTTAATTGAAAAATGCTTCGTTTAGCTTTCCGCCATTATACTCCTGTAATTAAGTTATTTTATATAAATATTTATATAGAAAGAAAAGGAAGCAAATCATAGAAAGTGCAAAACTCTATTTTAAAATCAAGATTTAAATTGCTAGATATTCTTTTATAAAACTTTCCAAACTTTAACTTAGTTTTTTTTTATATACATATAAAAGAAAGATCCTTATCAAATGCCAGTATATTTTAGTCAATGAAGAATTACAAATTTAAAGTTATATTTTAAAGAGCATGAAATAAAACGTTCACATTTATATTTTAGTACTAAGAGAGAGTACATTTTGACAATATGTATTAAAAAATTATTAAATAGCATTGGCTTAGTGGTGAATGTGTTAAATTTCAACTAAATAAATAAAATATCCGCCCACTTGTTCTTTTTATTAATTCAAATTTTATAAAGGTGAAGTTACTATTTTTCTGCGGATTTTCAGTGATAGTTGAGCTTTCCTAAGATATATATTTTGCAGAGGGTTTCTTTTTTAAATTTAAAGGTTGTTGACCGTATTTATATGGTATCGTGCCTCGGGTGATCTACTGGGCTGCTCAGCATAAATTACAGTGCTTCTTTTGCAAGTTTGCTTAGGTTAACATACCTACATTTGGACCTTCTGAAAAATAAATAAATTGTTCGGGATCTCATGTCGATTTCAGTTCCTTAAATGTATGTAACTGGACATAAGCAACAAAAACTCCGATCCTGAATCTGGGTCATGCGTTTAGCGAACGGATTCCATTTTTCTCTCTAACCTAGTTTAGAGATGGAGAGCTATTCGGTCTTGTGTTAATCTCTTGGTAACTGTTATGTCTCAAGCCTCACAGCCCACTATATGCTATCACCTGTGTGCATGGTCTTATATATTTATATTTATTAGGAAATATTTCTCAAAATATCATTGAAATGTTTCAATTATAGCTGGAAATTCTTGCTGGGGTCACTTTATCATTTTTCTTAAATCATAAGTAGGGCAGTGATTTAAACCTGTCCAAAGTGTTTAGTTGAGTTTGACCACCTATTTATTTCTATGTTCTCCAACTACAGAGTTAATGAATCATCTCTCTCTCTCTTGATTTCTTTTATGTAACACTTCCATTGGCTGGAATATTTTAAAGAAAGAAATGATAATGTAAAATTTTGTTTGTTCTTATCATTACGATCAATGGATCTTTCAAATATGTCTATCCGGTTGCAGTGAAAATAGCCTGTGACACTATTAATAAAACATTGTATGAATTCTTTTAATGTAAATAATAAAAGTTTGTGTTATCTTTCATTCACTATAAATAAAAACACTTAGTATTGTTTTCTTTTGTAACATACGTATGTACATCTGATCATTATATATGTAAAAATTCCTTTTCATGGTCTCTTCTCTCCCTGACCCCCAGATGTACATTAAGATTAAATTCTATTGAGGTTTGGGGAGTAAGTCACTTAGTAGCAATCTAGAAGAGTAGGTGAGGTTCGAACCATCTCTATCTGCATTTCTAGGTTAGGTTAAAGCAGCTCTACTTTTCTTACCATTACAGTTTTTTTTTGTATAATCTGGCATCCCAAGTGTGGCCTTACTGTTTAGAAATAGACCCTGAGATATAATAATACGAGTTTCATGATCAGAAGAAATTTTTTTGTGTGTGTCTTTTTTTGAAAATAAATATAGTGAATGACAGAAGTTTATATATTTTTCTTTTGCACTTTCTGTGTTTGCTATCAGTAGTACAGCTTACAAGATGTGAAATCAATCAGTTCGGTTGAAAATTAAAACCAAATCAGATATTAATGTATTTTTCTTTCTTTTGCTAGGAAGGGAGACAGAGTGATCAAACAAGGAGCAGAGAAAAGATGGGCTCAAGTAGAATTTTTTATCACCCCCCCCCCCGGCAGGAGTAATCATATTTTATTGAAGTGTATATCAAATACATATAGTTATAGTCACATATATAACACACAGAACAGGGTAGTAAATAAGTAAATAAACACAGATAGGGCAGGAACTATGCATAGGATAAGAGATAGATAGAAAGCTGGCAGGTTAAAAAAGGACGACAGTTGCAGGAATGATTGGGAGAGTGAAGCAAATTTTTTTTGAAAAGTAAAAGTAGAAAAATAAGACAAATTTTAAGAATAGTATTAGTTTAAAGACTAAAAACAACAGCAAACCAAATATTTTTTTTCTTGAATATTTTTTTTAGCTATTCGTATTTCTCTAGAAAATATGTATAGTCCAGAAGGAGACATAGATTCACCGGAACCACGATGGGTATGGAAATTGATGGAAACTATGTTACAAAAAGTAGAAGAATGCAAAGAAGAATGTAAACAATATAGAGCAGAAATCAACAGGATGAAAGAAGAGAGAAACAATGAAGCAAAAACGACACAAGAGAATCAGCCAAGAAGTGAGAGTCTTCAAAACGAAAATAAAGAAAGCATAAAAGTCATGGAAAGAACAGACAACCCAATGGTGGCAAGAGTTATCCACATCAAAACTTTTCGGGTTGACATAGGAGAAAACCCCATGGCACACTTGCAATGTTTACAAGAGCTGTTCATGTTCCAGGAACTCAGAGAAGCTGAAAAGTTATCAGTTGCAGTTAATAATTTACATGGATCTGCCCAGAATTGGTGGGACTGTATAAGTAACAAACCAGAAACATTAGCAGATTACCACATTGCCTTACTTAAAAGTTGTTGGAGTGAAGAGAGGTAAGATGGAATAATGCACCGTATATCTCAAGAAAAGTACTGCACTTTAAAAGGAGAAACTCACACCCAGTTTTTCTTGTGGCAAGTCTCTTTGTTAAAATCATTGACTGCTTTCCACTTTTTGGAGGGGCAGATTATTCGGACAATAAGATACAATATGCCTCTCCACATACAACAATTGATGCTGGGCTGCCACAACTGTGGAATTTATGAGATGGTAGACTTAATAACTGCTATAGATTTTGGCAACCTAAATAAAGAGCTTGCAGACAAAGGAAAAAGAATTGACACACCCAAAATACAGATGGCGGCTGTCAGGAACTGCTGTGATGATGATAAAAACACACAGCAATTCCAGAAAAATATGGTTTCTATAATTTATATACCCCAGATAGGACTCTAGGATGAAACAGAAGAAATTATTGAGGGAAATGAAAGAGCGGCATCAGCATTCATGTGCGAACTGGAAGATGATCACAGAACACCACTCTCGGAGTGCCCCACAATTAAAGCACTGTTAGAAGATGTCCCAATTACAGCTTTAATAGACACCGGCAGTCAGGTGTCACTGGTGTCAAAAGAATGGTGGGATGCAGCAGTAGGAACTCATGTACTACCAATTTCACCGAGAAAATCTTATGCTATATTGGCCAATGGAGAAAAAGCCAACATAGGGACACATCGTTTGGGACTGGATATTAAGATAGGAACCACAAATGTAAAACATATATTTCAGAAAATGCCAGGCTTGATTTATGATGTACTGTTAGGGTCGGACTTCTTAGAAAGACATGACTCAGGAATAAACTATAGGGAAAATAAGTTTACATTTTACAACAACAAGTTAGATTTTCACAAATGTAAAACCCAAGAGACAACCAATATAAGCTGCATACAGGAACCAACTAATCTTGAACGAGCAGAAAATGAAACAAAAGGCCAGATGGAATTAGAGATAGAAGGACACCGCACACCACACCTTGCCTTCAAGCGTTTTACTCATCAATTTAATGATCACGAGATATTTCCAAAACGCACCATGGCAGGTCAGGAAAAACAAACTACTTTATCAAGTCGCAGCACAGTTCTAGGTTTGAAACCACATTTACCCATACCAAAATCACTGCCCAAGGCATCTAACCATGAGCCAGTTTCATCATCAGAACACATAAGAGGAAAACAGCTAAATAACAGAGCACCATTAATAAGGAATTTCAACTTGACTTCTAGCAAAAGAATTGATAGAAGACATGGTAATAAAGTGGACACAACTCAGAGACCTAATAACAAGGCCCAGAGAGGAAGGTCCACTGAAAAAAAATAGTTTAAATAGAGTGCTCCATTCAAAAGTAATTTTTTTTAACCAAGATCCCCAAGGCCCAGGACACATCATATGGACAATGAAATCATATTATAGGCTTTCAGTTTTTTTATGTGTATGTTTTGTAAATATTGGCATTGTTATAATATATTAATTAATATTATTATATACTTCTAATATATATATATAATTTATATATCAGTATTATGATAAACTTTCAGTTTTTTTTTATTAATATAATCTATTTATCAGTATTATTTCATGTAAATACACTAATATTCTGTATAATAGGAGCACTCTTTCCGGATCACTCTGCTTCTCTCTGCAAAACCGTAGCTTTAGTCATTTTTTTTATTTGTTTTTTTTTAATGGGTTCTAGGAATATGAAGCTGTGCATAAATATATATATATATATAATTGCAGGAATATGAAGCTGTGCATAAATATATATATATATATAATTGCAAAACCATAAAACAATACAGTACTAGATTAAATTCAAAATTTTACCAAAATCCTTACACAACCATGGTTTCATCTACTACAAATAGGATTTTGGTAAAATTTTGAATTTAATCTAGTACTGTATTGTTTTATGGTTTTGTGTCTTTATTTTTTGCTAGTATAGTGTTAGACAGTTTTGGTTTTATATATAAAAATATATATGCTGGCTTCACCATTCACTGTGGACTAACTAAGAACCTAAGTCCAACCACAGTGAATGTATGTTTCTTTTTCAAACTAAATTTATCGTTTTCTCAAATAGTTGCCTAAATTAAAAGATTTAATAAAATAAAATATAGAAAGTCAAAATTATAATTGCAATTATTTTTAAAATAAATTTGGTAGAATTCGATGAATTTCTTAATTAAATAGAATCCATTAAGAAAAGGAATTTAATTAGTAAAACATTTTTCTGAATTAGATAAAAATAGATAACAGGAAAAATTTGAAACAACAGGCATGATTTGCTACTAATTAGCAGATTAAAAATATAATGGAAAAAGAGTATAAATAAAGAACTTTTCTTTTGTTCTTGGTCTTATGCTTGCGGATAACCGGTGATGAAGGTCAGAGAGAAATCTTAAGAATTTTGTTGGAAGAAATTTTGCTGAAAGATTGGACAATATAGTGAATTCTTGCTTGCTGTACTTCCTTTAAGCTGCACTCTATTATTTCAGCATATAGATAAAAAAATCCAGAAATGTGTTGCTCTGCAAAAATGCAGGGGTAACTTTTTGCCTTCGCTCTCCTGAGCTGTTCCTGATGCAGGAGTTGTAATCATGTAAGCCAGCCAGAGAACAAAAGTATCTGCCCTGTATCCGTGAAAATCTGCCCTCAAAAACATGGAAAACAAATTTGAAGAACCGAGAAGACCTGCGGAAAAACATCAAATGAACTCATTTTGACCCACCCATCTAGTTACCGGTAACGTTCCCATAAATTATTAAAATATCTTTGTAATTTGCAATTTCAATGTATATTTATGCTTTTCTATATATATATATTTATATGTTTTTTTTAAATCTATGTATTCGAGTCTTGTGAAATTAATATTTCATTAATTGCTTTCTTTTTTCTTTAAATACTTTAATGGGGGGTAGGGTTATTACATATAATGGCGGCGATAATTCTTATTAATTTAATTGAAAAATGCTTCGTTTAGATTTCCGCCATTATACTCCTGTAATTAAATTATTTTATATAAATATTTATTTAGAAAGAAAAGGAAGCAAATCATAGAAAGTGCAAAACTCTATTTTAAAATCAAGATTTAAATTGCTAGATATTCTATTATAAAACTTTCCAAACTTTAACTTAGTTTTTTTTATATACATATAAAAGAAAGATCCTTATCAAATGCCAGTATATTTTAGTCAATGAAGGGTTACAAATTTAAAGTTATATTTTAAAGAGTGTGAAATAAAATGTTTGCATTTATATTTTAGTACTAAGAGAGAGTACATTTTGACAATATGTATTAAAAAATTATTAAATAGCATTGGCTTAGTGGTGAATGTGTTAAATTTCAAATTTTATAAAGGTGAAGTTACTATTTTTCTGCGGATTTTCAGTGATAGTTGAGCTTTCCTAAGATATATATTTTTCAGAGGGTTCTTTTTTTAAATTTAAAGGTCGTTGACCGTATTTATATGGTATCATGCCTCAGGTGATCTACTGGGTCGCTCAGCATAAATTACAGTTTCTTTTGCCAAGTTTGCTTAGTTTAACATACCTACATTTGGACCTTCTGAAAAATAAATAAATTGTTCAGGATCTCATGTCGATCTCAGTTCCTTAAATGTATATAACTGGACATAATCAACAAAAACTCCGATCCTGAATCCGGGTCACGCGTTTAGCGAACAGATTCCATTTTTCTCTCTGGTCTTGTGTTAATCTCTTGGTAACTGTTATGTCTCAAGCCTCACAGCCCACAATATGCTTTCGCCTGTGTGCATGGTCTTATATATTTATATTTATTAGGAAATCTTTCTCAAAATATCATCGAAATGTTTCAATTATAACTGAAAATTCCTGCTGGGGTCACTTTATCATTCTTCTTAAATCATAAGTAGGGCAGTGATTTAAACCTGTCCAAAGTGTTTAGTTGAGTTTGACCACCTATTTATTTCTATGTTCTCCAACCACAGAGTTAATGAATAATCTCTCTCTCTCTTGATTTCTTTTACGTAACACTTCCTTTGGCTGGAATATTTTAAAGAAAGAAATGATAATGTAAAATTTTGTCTGTTCTTATCATTACGATCAATGGATCTTTCAAATATGTCCATCCGGTTGCAGCGAAAATAGCCTGTGACACTATTAATAAAACATTGTATTAATTCTTTTAATGTAAATAATAAAAGTTTGTGTTATCTTTCATTCACTATAAATAAAACCACTTAGTATTGTTTTTTTTTGTAACATACGTATGTACATCTGATCATTATATATGTAAAAATTCCTTTTCGTGGTCTCTTCTCTCCCTGACCACCGGACATACAAATTCTAGTGAGGTTTGGGGAGTAAGTCGCTTAGTAGCAATCTAGAGGAGTAGGTGAGGTTCGAACCCCCTCTCTCTGCAGCTGTAGGTTAGGTTAAAGCAGCTTTACTTTTCTTACCATTACAAAATGCAACTGATGCACATGACCATGTAGATGTGAAAAATATACATGATTTCCAATATATATTTTATCCTGAACCAGCACTCATCAGTTAGCACATATCATCATTTCCCCCACACATATGTAATCAGATCTCAGTTTATATTAAGATAGAACATCTTTAAACTTTATTAACATGCTTCAATCTTCTCTACCCTCCAGATTTTCAGTCATCCATACCATTGAAAATCTGATGATAGAATGTTCCAAGTCCATGTCAATACCAATATTATGGTCATCCCCATGTTGACTTTAAGTTACTCTGACCCCCTATGTATGGGAGTTTAATATGTCCATTTTAAACAAACAGGAGAAGAATGAGCAGAAAACAGGCTAAATATGTAATATTTAATACAAATACATTCTCTGTACTGAAGTTAATGTAATTTATAAAGGATATAAACTCAGACTTTCAAGCACCCTACAACTATTCATTCCATTTTATACAACCAATACATATGACTATATACATGTAAAAAAGGTAAAGAATCTCCAATATATGTATTTTGTGCTGAACCATCACTCTTCAGTGGTCCAGATCATAATATATCACACATATATAAATAATCAGTGCTCAGTTTATATAAACATACAAATCTTCAAAATTTAATGGACAGGTATCAATCTTCTCCAACTTCAGCCATCCATATGATTGAAAATCTGCCAGGGCTTTAAACAGTCCACATAAAGAGCTATTATAGCTTTATGAATAAAAAAACTTATTTAGCCTCAAAAATTATTAATTAGTAGTAATTGATAATTTCTTGGTAACAACAAATGTTAAAAATTTTTCTATTTAATGGATATTATCTCCTCATTTCTAGTAATTATTATAACAACAATCCATAGAATCATTTAATATATATATATATATATGTTGTGCCAGGCACTCTAAAAGTGTCACACACAAAATGGCTGTAGTTAAAGCTACACAGCTATGATAAGCATAGTATAAAATGGAGGAAGTTGGTCCATGTACAAATTTCTTACCCACACACACATGCTCAAAAGTTGTAAATTGATGCATATTATTCTATATGCATACAATATTTTTTTTATTTGTTTTTGTTGTAGTATTAAATGTAAACAGCTTACATTTATATTTTTTTTTTCATATTTCTTGTAATAAGTTATTTACTTGTTGAAATAATTAAAAGTAACTAAATGTTCTAACTTGTCTATATTGTATCTTTTTATTTAATTAGCAAATTTTCTTGATTTAATGCATTAAGAAAATTCAGATGGCCATTCTTTTATTAAAAATCAAAGTACACTAATTAGTTAATGGTCATCCTGCTTTGTGCTCTTATTTTTCTAAACAAACAGGTTTGAAGAATCCAGATGCCAAGACAGAGATAGAAAAATCTTGTTTATTGTTGTAAAGGTATTTTTAATCTCTAATGTAAAGGATTTTTTTTTGTTATTAATTTTTTTTTTAAACTGATATTTATCAGTAAAGTGGTCTGAGTTTTTTTTTTTAAAGTGTCATAGCATCGGCCGGGCCGCGAACCCGCAACCTGGGCAACTGCCTGCAAGTGCAAGGCAGTCATGCTGACCTCTCAACCACCAATGCAAGACAGAGTGGTCTGAGTTTACCTAGGTAAAATTAAAAAAATAATAGAATTAATCAAGAAATAAAATTTCTGTAATTGAAAAAGAATGTGCTTTGCTCAAATTAAATTAGTCACCAAGATAAAAACTGGAAGCAATTATTCAAAGGGGGGTAACCAAGTTGACTAGATATTGGAGGTGATATATATACTGCTCACCAGTTGCAGTCAAAAAAATTAGAATACAAATTTTTGATGGAGAAACTAGCAGTTAAACAGAGAAATTAGATTTATAATTTTTGGAGGAAAATGATCAGTGGTAAAAACAGTAGATCTGTTCATGCAGAAACTGTCAGTGAATATCCAGTCAGACAGTCAATGATTCAAAGTCAATCATTCCGGCAATAAATCATCCCAGCAGTCATTAATCAATCAGAAAAAAGAAATTCCTGCAATTACTCATCAATCCAAAATTAAAGCAGAGGTTACCTATAAGGACTACCAGCACTTTCAATACTGACTTAATAATTTAATGGTGATGGTTATGGTCAGTATAGAAGAGATTTAATATTACTAAAATTTTGGAAGAGATTTAAGATTTCTAAAATCTTGGCATTGCTTTTGAGCTCCTGTTGCTTCCAGTTGTATGCTGTCATGGCATCTTAGTCAGGTCTTAATCCAAAAGAATATGTGGAACTGTTAACAATATATTGTACCCTTTGTATTAGGTCTAAGTCAATTTCTTAAAAAAAATTAAATTAAAAGAGATTTAAGTATTGTAAGTGATATAGCAATGTTAATAGGGTTTTTAAAACTTTGTTGAAATGAAGTTAAAAGTTATAAAATATTTAAAAACTATGATAAAATGCTAAAATTATAAAGTAAAAATTAAATATTATAATTTTGTATGATTGGGAGAACTGGCCATAGTAATAATAATGAAAATTATGTATTAAACAACTTGTTAAACAAGAGGTAGAAAACTGGTTTTTAAATAATGATTGAAAATTAAATAACTTATTAAATGTATTTTAATAAAAGTAGATTTAAATTTATATTATAATTATTTATTAAAAGTTTAAGTATTTTCTGGAATATACAAGTATATTCAATTTTATTTATTGTTTAAATAATGTCAAAATTTATTATTCCAAATTTTATCATTATATTTTATTATTTTTTATAATATAATATGTTGTAGTTAAATATTTAATAAATCCCATTTCAAACAGTGAAAATAAAAATTGCAACATTTTTTGTCTGGAATTAAGGTCATGTGACTAACACATATTTTGTGTTTGCAAGGTTTTAAAAGAAAGTTTCAACATTACTTTCAGAATTATTTTTAAAAAATTGAAGACATTTGAATATCATAAAAATAAACAAAGAAAATTATTTAATTAGTTGTAATTAATAAAAATAAACTAAAAAATGGATACATTAAAATTAAGTATTAGATAAATTGGTAAAGTATTATTTAAAATATGTTATTTTAAAGTGTTTAATTTGTCTAGGTATAATTATAAAATTAGGGTAGAATCAAATATTGTCATAATATTAATGTTATGAGTCATGACTCATAATATTATTTCAGATTTTAAAATGTGAAATTGATATTTATGTAAATTAGTTTTGTAAGCTGAGGGTCAAATAATCAATCAGATCGTAAGTTAGAGCTGGTATATAAATGAATGCTCTCACTTCTTTGACCCACTATCACTATTACTACTTCTTTTACTTTTATTATTTTTAAATAGTACCCAGTATATTATTAAAATATTCAATTAGTCTCAATTTATAAATTTTTATTATTTTTAAAAAGTGTAAAGGATTATAAAATTTATTAAGTTAAAATAAGAATGTTTCCCTAAAACCAATTAGTTTCCTGCTAGTTTTTCTATTTAAAACTTAAGTCAAGTTCATAGTAATTATTTAGCTTACATCTGAAGTAATGTGCTTAAAGTTAGTGATGGAAAAACAATTAACAGAGGAAAGTATAATTTTTCTCATGTTATTAAAAAAACTTATATTTATTTATATAAAATATTTTGGATTTTAAAGATATTATTTGGAAATATCACTCAGAAAATAAACATGTCTGTGTATAAATTTTTAAGAACTTTTAAAAATATTATTTGGATAATAAAAAAATTACCTGGAAAAGACTGAAACTAAATGTTTCTTTAAAGTTATGAAAATATTCAAGAAGAAATTATAGTATAAGAAAATATATCATTCTTTATTATACTACTGACTATATATTTTTAAAAGTACAACAATTTTTAAAATATATATTTATTTAAAAGTTATTTAAATCTTTTGTAAAAATGAAGAAAAGTAAAAACAAATGTTATTATGGATATAATTACTTTGATAAGTTATTGTCAAAATACGTAAATTATTTTGATATAATAAAAACTTGTTCTTTTAAATATACCTCAAAAAAGGAAAATAAATGGATAATAAAAATAAATATTATCAGGACTAAATAAATAACCTATGGAATACTTAAATATAAAGTCATTTATTACTACATATTTACATTATGAGATAATATTTTAAAGAAAGAATGGAAAAATGCAGACTGATTTTGAATGGCCATTAATGATGCATCTGAAAGCTAATAGAATTCACATGAATAAAAAATACTGGAACTTACCTATAGGAAATATTTTTTAAAGTGACATGACAATTAATAATTGTTATCCTGTGAAAGCAACAGATAAAAGTCTGTATTAAAAAACTTTCAAGAACAGGCTGAACAATGAATTTTCAAATTTTCTTGGATTTTAAAGTTAACATTATTTTTTATTTGTGAATTTACATGCCATGGGAAAAGAAAGAGCTTGGTGTTAAAAAGACTTTCACACAATATTCATCATGTAGCAACTGCAGAGGTTCTAATTTGAAGCACTGAATGGTAATGAAAAACTTTTAGTTGAAATTTATTGGAGAACAAACATGAGTTAGATTATGTAAATTTAGTTTTAATTATTATGTTAAATATACTAACTTTAGTATTAGAATTTATTGTATAAGATAGGAAAGGTTACATTTTTAAAATATTATTTTTTATTATTGTTCTAACAACATTAATAATTTTTTTTAAAATCTTTTAATATTTTAAAGTTTTGCAAACATTTTAAAAGTATATTAGTGGTGTATTGGATGACTGGTTTTTGATTAATATCTTTTTTTATGCTGAATTTGGACCAGAAGACATCTAAAATAATTACTACATAGAGTCACTAGATAATTTTAATATTGTTAATCATTATATGATGTACATTTTATTTATTATTATTTTTAGGAGAGTTGCTTGGAATATTTTTTGAAATACTGCTTTTATTATATGTATGTGTGAACATGAGTATGTGTGCTGTTAGTTACATGTATAAATTTTTATTAATCTGAGATATAAGCTATGATTAAAAAAAAGATATGCATACATTTTTTCTTTCATATATTACAAAGTTTAATATAGTGTATTGATGGTCATAATTTTTTTATGATTCTTTACTGAATGAACCATATTTTTTAAGTATTTGAATATTGATTTTAATATTTTTTTAAAAAAACAAAGTCATTTGTATTTTTGTTGCTGAGTTTTTAAGTGAGTAAAACCTTTTTCTTATAATAGTTCTGGATTGATAGTATCATATGTTGATTTTGTTTGTTATTAAGAGTAATACTAGTTATTTTGTGATGTGGATTGTTAGATATATTTTGGAGTTTTAATTGGTAATGACAGGAAAATATATAAGGAAATCCTTGGATGCTTTATATGTAGGATATGTTAAGAAGGTAGGAAAATAGCCTATATTCGATCTTAGTAGTTTTTATGCAAATATAGTTAATGTAGCCCTGTGTCTTGTATATATTTTCCATGGGCAGTGTTTGATATTTTTGTATTTTTAAATGATCTGTAAGAGCTAAATAGATAGCCTGATCATTATTTTTAAAGGCATTAGACAAAAGTCATACCTATTCTTTTACACTGTTTCCAGATGGATTGTTAAATATATTTTATACTATTGAGTCTTTACTCTAGTCATTCCTTCATGTCCTATGCATCGTATCACTATTTTAATTTCAATATTTATTATATCATATAGCACAGTATTTTATGAAAGATGAATAATAAATAAGTTTGAATTGATGTATTGTTTTTCAAAAAGAAGTAAGATAGGTTTACTTGTTTGGATTAAAATGAAATACAAATAAAATTGAATGTAAATACTGATAGTAAAGTAATAAAGAATCATAGTTATCTTTTCATATTTTTATTGAACTATTTTTGACGATAAAAGAAATTACAACTATTCATGATATTTTAAATAATTTTGATATTTTTGATTTTTCACAAATCAATGCATATTTTTAAAAGATGAAACATCAAAGTGGATAACACAAAGTATGATGAATGCTAATATTTTATGAATATTATTTTCTTTATTTTTTTTTTTTAAAAAAAAACATGAAACTCATATAAGGATTTTTGAGAGTGGTGCCAAGAAAAAAGTATCTAGTATAACATTAACACTATTTTTGTTAAATTCAATTTTCATTTATTGAATGAACCTTAAAACATATTTTCAAAATGAACATTATTTTAAGTATTTAAATTTTTGTGTACATTTATTAAAGCTATATTGTCTATTTACTTAATTAGCAAACGATTTCATTAGACTATAAAGTGTGGGTCTAAATTAACATTTTATTTTATATTATGTATGATAAATAATGCATAAGCCAGAGTGAAGGCTTATTTATTTTCTCATTTCTTATATAGTTAAAATGTGTAACTCAATCTTACTTTAGATAAATTCATATTTTGTTAGATTTTATTTAGTAAAGCTTGTACATATTGTAAATAGTTTTGTTTTAATGAAAAGTGTAATAAATTTGTTAAACTTGTTTTTATAAATCTCTGTGTTATGTTGATTGATTTATTCACACAAATACATGATTAACCAAATCCAAAATAAATATGATACATTTGCAAAGTATAAATAAATTATTTATTTTAAGAAATAATAATTATTTAGAATATGATATTTAAATAATTTTTCTTTTGCAATATTATTATTATAGTCATAATTGATCACCCAATTTACTGCATAGAATTTAATATTGTTTGCTGCCATATATTTTCAGATTATACCATATTAATATGCCACATAAAAATTAAAAGAATTATATTATTATTATTATCATTATTATTAATTGTTATAGTATGAAATAGTAGATAGAATTAATAATTACTTAATTAGGAACAGGAATATTATTTACTATTGTCATTATTATTGTTTAGGTGTGGTTAGGAATGATACAAAATCCCTTATCATACTTATCTACAGGAGATATTTTTAAAATTGATTAGATTTATTTTTCAAAAAACCTGAGATTATTATATTTATATTTTAGTAAAAGATTAGAATTTATTTTAGCAATATTATACTAAGTTACTTATTATTTTTAAAGTCTTAAGAATACTATGAATTTATTATTATTATTCAAAATAAAGGGGGATAGTGTTCTTACACCATTGAGATTGTATTCTGTGGGATATAGGCTCAATGTAATTTTTAACTGCGTTACCTTCACTAAATTGTCTCATGATATTATTAGTATTTTGTTAATTTAATTTTTATGAATCGAATGATATATTATTTATTAATTAGTTAGAGCTAGTAGAATGGTAGAGATTATTATAGGATATCTTTATTATTTATTATGTTAAGATTATAATTATTTTAGCTGGAGCATTATTATTTTATTTGAGCTAGTTTTGTTTTCTATTTACTGTATTGACTGAAAGTATATATATATATATATATATATATATATACTATATATATATATATATATATATATATATATATATATATATATATATATATATATATGGTAGAATAATGTTAATCTCAATATTATTATTTAAAATATCTATTACCTAACTAAAATTTCAGAGATAGCCTATAAACCTTTATAATAAATAAATTAGCATAAAATTATTTACAATCATAATTAAAAAAACATTCAGTAAATATCAATATATTAATAAGCCTACTTATATTCTACTGTGTGTTGTTGTTTTTTTTAATCCTAACAGAGTTTGGCTTTACAATGAGGGGATTTATGAAATCCAAAAATTCACATATTCAAAAAAGTATTGTAATTTAAGAGTTTCAAAATCCAAAAAATTCACAAATTTAAAAAAATTTTGTAATTATGGGTTTCAGGATTAATGATGTTTAATCTGTAAGGCTGCTGGGACATTTCACATACTGTGAATGTTTAAGTTGATTCAAGCATCAAAGTTGAAGACTGAAACAATATATCTATTTGACTAGGATAAAAATGAGATTTTTTTTTATTTTGCTTAGAAATTCATTAAGGAATTCCAGAATTAATCTCATCTAAATTAAAAGCCTTCAAAAAGTTATTAAATATAGTATTGTTCTTCATTAAAAATTGTAAATGTTAAATGGCATATTGAAAAACACTTTTATGATATCAAGGAATCTTTTGGCACTGCGATTGTGATCAAATAACAGACACGTGATTATCATGATGATTGCTAGCCATTTGTTTTTTATTAACTATATATTAACAAAGTTACCCGGATTTTGATTTCAAAATGTATCATAGAGTAATCATTTTGATATAATAAGATATATTGCATTAAAATAAATAGCAAATACTAACTTTTTATGATAACTGGGCAAGACAAACTGCGTTATTTACTAACAAAAG
>JAQFVV010000010.1:13352767-13385267 GCA_028023455.1 Epiperipatus broadwayi | reverse complement strand
TTGTATTTGAAATAAATTTATGAAAGTATATGTAAAATGTTCAAAATTACGTAAGATTTATATTGTCCATTTATAATGTAAAAAAAAAATGTAATTAATTTACTTGTGAAAGTTAATTAAAAAGTAATTAAGAAAATAAGATCAACAACAACATACTTACCTAAGCAACATAAATAACATGGACAATTGATTCACTATAAGTGGCAATATTGGTTGAGTTAGTTCAGTTGTAGAGTTGAATCTGAGAATAGTTGTAGTCTTAAGAATAATATAAAAGCACGGAATTAGAAGAGTGGAGAGTTTAAATACTGATATTACCTCCAAGTTAAATATCAGCCAGAGAAAAGGTTAACTAAAATATAGATATACATTTTTCACCAAAAGTACTTTATAATTTTTTAAAATTAAATCCACACTACTCTTCAACTCAGGATAATCTAATTGAATTGCTATTTTTAACTATGTAATCTTATAGTGAATGTGGAGGAATGAAATCCAGCCAAACCCCTAAATCCTTAAAGTTATAATCAAATTAATTTGCCTAAAGTATGTTATTGCCTACAACAAAATTTTAATTGCCAAAGAAGACATAAACCATGTAAACTAATGCTTAAAAACGCTAGCATTTAAGAATATCTGATATAAACGACTGCTATGTGAACTAAAAACGACTGCTACGTGAACTAAAATCAAAAGTATATACTAGATTGTCTTGCGTTGTTAGCCGAGAGGTATCGCAGCCGCCATGCAAGCAAGTAGTTGGTTGCAGACGGTTGTGGGTTCGTGTCCCGGCCGATGCTATGACATATGAAAAAAAAAAAGTATATACTGGATTAAAGAGCTCTATAAAAATCCTATGAGATGCAAAAGCTAGGTATAAAAACTGGACATGAAAATTTATTTTCACCAAATTCTAAATATATATATATATCTTTAAAAGGTTTCTTGAATATTCTACTTTTGAATATTTTTGTGCATTTAAATTTCAATATTGATATTTTTTGTTTATAAATTTAACTTTTATTATTTCTTTTTATAGATGACTTTATGAAATGCACATTGATTTAATAATTGAAATAAAAATATAGGGCACACCTCATTATTGACATTTGATAAATTAAAATAAGTAGCAAATGTATGAGTGATACATTTATATATTGGTAAGCATACATAACTATGCTAACATATATATTAAATAGGCAAAACTTTCCATACAGTAGTGCCACCCTATACCAACCAGAGTAATCAATGGGGGGTGGCACTACTGTATGGAGAGTTTTGCCTGTTTAATAACAGTTATGTGCTAGCATAAGAGATAGTAATCATGTGATGTTTAGTGGTCTAACATATATATGTGAATTGTTCTGTAGTAATATGTATTTTCCATAGTGTTAATTTTATATTTATCATACATTTAAATTGTTCAATTTTTACATTTCATGTAATCTTTATTGTCTGAAATATATTTTATACTGAACCATGCATTCTTTATATGTGTATAAATGTTTGATCATATGAATTTTTGGAAGTTGAGTTAGCCAACTAGAGATTATGAATGAGGAGTCATTGTCCAAGAATAGCAAAATATAATGGAGCCAAACTGTTTCAGAAACTTAATGACTGGAACCTCATAGGATTACTAAGTATTAGTTTAGAAAGAAATCATGCCCATACATATAGTAGGTAGATAGATACCCATGACAGAGGCCTGGTAACTGCATCAATGTTTCTGCTCAATGTATACATGTATAATATTTTTATCGGGTTATATACATGTTTTTGTCAGAAACAAATGTTTATAGATACTTGATAATCATCACTGTTTGACCTTTGTTTGCTCGCTCATTTCTTCATTTCTGTGTATACAGAGGAACAAGAAAAAATTATTTATCAGTTTAATAGATCAACTGATGGTGAGAAGGATTTTTTTTGTAAGGGTTTTTTATTACTTGTTTTATTCTTTAGCTAAAAATAATTAATATCCATTTACTGTCTAATAATTTACTGGTTATTAGTATTGATTCTATATTTCTTCAGTGATTAAAGCATTGGATCATCAATGTATACATCCAGGATATTGTCATATTTTAAAGAATATTTATAAAAATGCAACAGCAACAATTAGATTACATAAGGATAGTGGGAAAGTCAACATTGAGAAGGGTGTAAGACAGGGTGACTCCATATTTCTAAAAACTTTTTACAGCAGTGCTGCAAGAAGTATTTTGTGGATTAAAATGGGAAACCAAAGGAGTGAAAGTAAATGGATATTATTTAAGTCATTTAGATTTTGCAGATAATGTAGTTGTTTTTGCAAATAATGCTTCAGAGCTGCAGGAAATGTTGCAGGAGTTATCAAATGAAAATAGAAAAGTAGGACTGAAGATAAATGTTAAAAAAACTAAAGTAATATTTAATCGATTTGCTCAAAATATGAAAATAAAGATTGATTATGATGAATTAGAAGAAGTTAAGAGTTACAAATACTTTGGTCAGATTATTAATACAGATGGAAACATAATGGATGAAATTAATTATAGAATTAAACTTGTTTGGAGTGCTTTTGGTAGAAATAACTTGATACTAAAAGTAAATATGCCTATGTGTTTGAAAAGGAAGATTTTTAACAAATATGTTTTGCCAGTTCTTACTTATGGATCTGAGACTTGGACACTTAATAGAAGAGCAATACAGAGGCTTCAGACCACTCAAAGAAGTATGGAGAGATGCATGCTGGGAGTAACAAGAAGAGATCGAAAATGCAATGTATGGGTAAGAGAACAAACAGGTGTTACTGACCTCATTGAAAAAAATAAAAGATTGAAGTGGAATTGGGCTGGACATACTGCTAGAAGAAATGATAATAGATGGACAATTGAAGTCTTAAACTGGATTCCAAGAGATTGTAAAAGACCCAGAAAGAGACCACATGTGAGATGGATTGATGAGGTGAGAAAGTATGCAGGGGTGATGTGGAGAAGAGAAGCTAAAGATTGGAGAAGATAAATTGAACTTGGAGAGACCTTCATTCTGCAGTGGATTGATAATCGTTGATGATGATGAGTGTTAGCTATAAAATGGCTTCCTTGCTTGAAAATCTTTAATTATCTTGGAATTGTTTGCTAACAGCTAAACCATAAAATGCTTTATGCGTATATTATAGGTCAAATAAAAACCATCCAGTCAAGCGTTGGTAGCCTAGCGGTTAGCATAGCTGCCTTCCAAGCAGCTGGCTCGGGTACGTTTCCCTATCAACGCTTTGACATATATATATAAAAAGCCCATCTATATTTATTATTCTAAATATGTGTGTATAGATACGCACTTTAATTTAATTTTGTCGCAGATTTAATTTCCAAAAATAGATTTTTAAATAGTAATAAAAATACAACAATTATTATATTAATTATTTGATTTATTAGTTTTAATTTAGAAATTATCTTAGCTGATCAAATTAACATTAATAATCGAAACAAATTCGTTTTGATGTTAGTAACCTGAAAGTTTATCTTCATAAATTTACGTTAGTTTCTTCATCTTTAAATAAATTTCCGTTTTCATCTTTTGTTTTTAAGTTAGTTTAGAAAGTAACTCTAATAAAGCTAAATTAATAAAGTGAATTAATTAGTAACCGCAGGCTGTTATTTCATATGATTTACTATCGTTGAAGCTTATTTATTAAAAATGAAAAGACATTAAAAGAAAAAAGCTAATCTTCAAACATACGGTTTTAATAATAACATATATACATTAATTTAATTATGTAAGGAATTTGAACACAAACTTTCATATTCAGTCTTGGTTCAAATGTCGTATATAATTACATAACTCCAGGTATATAAATTATACTTGTATTTAATCAAACAGTACATTATTACATTGCTTTTTATTTCGTTAATTAAGAGAAAAATGACCAGGTTCAGTCAAGCATTGGTGGTTGAGTGGTCAGCACAGCAGCCTTACAAGCAGTTGTCCCGGCTTTGCGGGTTCGCTTCCCGGCCGATGCTTTGACACATGGAAAAAAAAAAGTTGACCAGGTTTATTGTTGTTTTGTTTTTTCTTCTTAGTTGGAAAAGATATATTTTAAAAATAATCAAACCGCTTCAGAGAAAACAGTAACTAATATGTTTTGTTTAACTAAATAATCGAATTACTAATGGATTGTCTTAATGTAGTTTAAGCATTTTCATTGCCTACTGAGATTGTGATGAAGTCCGGATAGAACTATTTTTACCGTGCTCCAATTACGTTCACAAAACTTGCCTATATGACTAAATCAACTATTTCTGCTCAATTCGATATGCTCCATTATTTAATTATTTTAAAACTTTTCAGTAAGATCAATACTTAACATTGTGAATTGACCTGCTTTATCTTCTTTTCAAAGAAATACATCACTAGCTTCAATCTAAAAAAGAAATTAAGTAATGGAAAAATAACAGGCTTTAAACAGTTGTATTTATATATTAGATTATTTCCATCATCTAATATAAAGCACTGAATAAATGTCTTTAGATAAATGAACTTTATTTAAACTTCAAAGTACATTTAACTGTTAGTATTATCATACAGCTTAGTATATGTACCATATTTTGAGAGGTATTATTCTCATCTCTTCTTCAGGTATTGCTGGCCTGACCAATGACAGTAGTAGTATGGGAATCAAACCTGGATCATTAGATTCTTGAATATTAAATTTTAAGGTAACCCTCTAACCAACTGACCCACCCTGCTAAAATCAACAGTCAATAGAAATTTTATATACTTGAGGTTCTTCCTAATTTCTGCACATTTTCCTAGTGGTTTCCATACATTATATATAATCACATTAAGTTGACTTATGGGGTTATTCAGCACTGCCATTTGAGCAGCTTTTTTGAATTTTCTTCTTTGTACCTTTTCCTTCCTATGTGATTCTTAAAAAAAAAAAAGACAAAATTGAGATTAATTGGTATTATGAAATAATAAAAAATTAAAACTTAATGATAGAATGATTTATTTCACTGTTATCTAATTATTAATTATGCTTATAGTTTTTTTCAATATCAGATTCCAAAGAGTAATTTTATTTTGAGATATATATTTAATTATATAGATGGGTGTCAGGGATGATTATGAAATTTCAAAATTTTTGATTAAGTATTTGAAATATTATATTATTGTAGGAGATTATTCTGTTTTTTATTGAGGCTTATATTAGAATAAACGTTTAGCATTAATGAGGACTATGTATTTGGAAACTTTGATAGTGAAAATATTTATTTATCTGTTGATAGATTAAAAACTTGATATTTTTCTATTGTTAAAATTAATAATGCCATTCATAATTTGCATTTATTATTAGAACATTCAATGTGCTTTGGTTGGTTGAGTTACCAATTATATTATTTCTCCATTATTGGGTTTTGCCTATAGTAATTTTTTAAAAGAGTAATAGGATTCATTAAAATTGTGAATTTTAAAAGTTAGGGGCAGTACTCTCAGATTCAAGGCTCCTCACTGATGAAGGCTACCAGCTAGAAACTAGTCTGGGGATATTGGATGAATAGGCACTAGATGGAAATTTTATGCACAAGCCTTCTGGCATACATTGATTATTCTGGCTTGCACTGAGTGGCAATACTGTATGGAGAGTTTTACCTGTTTTAATAGCAGAAGAAATGGTGATCATGTGATGTTTATTGGCTTAAAACCAATCCTGCCTAATAAAAAGAAAGGGTACATTTTATATCTTTCTACTACCCATTAACAACACAATAAAAATAATTAAGTTTAATTATTGTACTTTTTATTAATAAGATAAATAAAACAGTATGCAATCTGAAGAATTATTAAGTAATTCCAAGCAAGATTAAATAAATATTCATTTCTTTTAATTACAGCCCCAGCTTTGGAATTAAAACATTTATGAATTTTATTATTTTTATTTTTAAACATTGAGATTTTGGATGTGCATGAGAATTGACCATTTGATTTATCAAGATTTCTATTATAATTAAGAATTCAGGGCACAAAAAATTACATATAGAAAAAACAAAAACTAAATTTAAATAATAAGAAATACATTTACTAACATTCTAGATACAAATGAAAATTTATTTACAATATCATTGCAAAAATTATTTGCAAAATAGGTGCTGTTAAATTTTTTGTAGGAAGTCACAATAGATAATACAGAATTGCCTCATTAACAAACTATCTCTTAGACTTTTAAAACATTATTAAAAATACATTCAGTTAAGGTAAATAGTTTCAATATTTAGCTAATTTATTTTTAATCTGTTCTAGCTAAATCATCATACTAAACAAACGTTTAATAAAAAGAAGAAATAGCTTAAACTATAAGCTAAGCAATACAATTTATGAAATATATCACTTTGTAAAGATAAAAACTCATAATACCTTTATTAGCAATACTGAAACACATTACAGATTAAAACAACTTTAATCTGAACTATTCTATGACTGAATTTGAACTAGCAAACTTGGATGATAATGATGATTATCATATAAAGATAAATAATATAACTATTGTCTAGTACTATTTTTTTTTAATAAATTAATAAAATGTATGAAACATTCATCAGAAGTCATGCACACACATTATAAATTTGATTTATGTCCACATAATGAAATATTTAACCTTAAAGTGTCTTACTAATCCATTGGTGAATTACTCCCAGATGGTGATGAAAATGACATTGTGTATGTGCATTTCCTATTATGCTATGCACTAATTAAGCATTAAAAATTACTAATATGTTGTTGGTTTACTTGTGAACTACTGTCAAGGCACAACAGCACAATACAGACACTGTTTCACTTAACAAAAGCACTACAAATAACTAAGTGCACCTTGAAAAACTAAGTACTTCAACATCTATCCTATCATTGCCATATAATTCTTAAAAAGCACTAATAACTTCACCTTCCATGGTGGAAAATATGTAGTAACATCAAGACGGATAAATTAATCAAGACAAGCTCCTCAGAGCAGAACTACATGAATAAAACAGTATGGTGGATTCCAGGACTTATATACATGTGTGGACAAAATCTCAACACATAAGGTAAAGAGAATACACACCATAAAATGATCCTCTCATGGGACCTAGCTATTTTAGCAAAATATGAAAGTAATCTTGGAATATAAAACACTATCCTCTCATGGAATACAAATGTGAACAATAGGAAGATGCATTCCAGCCTGCAACGCACAATAAGCAAAGTAACATTTAATAAAGTCTACTGCTCAGAGGCATAAATCCTAGAATAAATGATAGCAAGATAAAACTATCACTTATAAACTAGATAGCTTAATATTCATGCTAAAAATTACATATATTAAGCAATGTTTAAAACCAACAAGTTTACTGTCAGTCAAATGACTGTAAAATATTTAAAATAGCACAAAAATTCTGCATTAAATAAGGAATACACACATACAATGAACAGAATAAAATTTATAAAGATAAAGTGGTCATAGTAGTAAAGTAAATATTAATAAAATATATGACTATTAAACATTTAGTTATATTAAATTTAACCATAAATTATTATATAATAATTATGAAAATATTGAACTTCTGATAAACATACATGGGCTGCGTACCTATAAGTAAATAAAACACTCATAAACACTATTAAAAAAATGTAAGAGATAAATATCTCTTCTTGAATAAAAAAGGCTTTACAAAATTTACCTTAAACAAATGAATATAAACTATGAATTTTATCTTACATGTTGTAGGAATACCTACACATTCTATTATAAACCCATTAAAGAATAGTACCATAATTATAAAAAATACCTTGACATATAAAATAATATTAAAAAATATTGTATATATTTTTTCTAAAATACCTTAGTTCTTTAGTAGAACTTCTTCCATAGTGAGCAGTTTGGTGAAAGTGCAATGTCCTTTCTCGGTGAATTATCTATAGAATGAGGCATCCATACTAATTAAATGTATTTTCTTTCATAGAAAATAATAGCAAATATGTTTTTTTAAAAGTAAGAAATAAATGAGACATTAACAAAAGTCTTATTTTACATAAACAAAGATTTGGATCCATTTTTTTAAAAATAGCTGGTTAAATGTAAACACTAGCTTGTTTGATAATTTTTATTTAATAGCACACAATACTAAGTAAATAAATTGTCCATTGAAATTTGTGTGTTCGGGGTTCCTTGAAAAAAAAACAACTCTTTTCTTTTTCCGTCTCTTTTAAAACACACATTTAAAAAGCAATTCTTAATTATTTTTTTAAAAAATTCACTTAAATATATCATTTTCAGTAATTTTTTTTAAAATTACAAATAAGTTTGACAGTTCGCAATTCAACACAGCACATTTATTAAATGTCTATTGTTGTTATATCTGCAAACTATATTTCCTCTATAAAGCTTTTTTAAAAATTTGTTTAGTTCAATTTTTTCCTAAGTATTTTCCTTTTCTTAGCAAAATACAGAGAAAGTAAAGCATATTTAAAAGTTCTCCTGTATCAATGATGACAGGTTATTTGTTACTTGTAAATTTTCTATTGAGTAAGTATTTCAACATATTCATTGAAGTTAATGTAAATTTAGCATTTTAACATTAATAACAGGTAATAATAATTAATATAGCTATTTATCTTCGAGGCAAATTTTCTTTTTCCTAAAGGTGAAATACAATAGTGAGAGGTAAAATAGCGCAATGTCCAACAGGGTTTTATAAATTAATATAAAAGAAAATATCACCTGGTTTCTTTCATAATTTTTTCCAAAGTATAATTGATGAAATTGGGTCATTATAAACTGATTATTCTGTCAAAGCACAACACTAATAATTTAGAGAGTTCAAATTGAATTCAGCAATAAAAACAAAATACCTTATAAGAGTTGTCTAACACTGCATTTTAAATCAACAAAATATAAAATTTTAATAAATTTAACACTTAGATAATAAAAAAAATTTAAAAAAGTATTACTGTTACTTAAAGATCAACAGTAGCAGTGGCCAGACAGGTCAGGGGGTGAAGTAGGTGAAGACCCTGTACACTAATAATCCCCATCTTTTATATCTCTGCTGACAGATATCGTTAATTAACATCATGCTCATAAAAATAATGACCCCTATTTTAGAAAATGTCAATTAACTTACAGAACTAATTAGTAAAAAGTATGTAACTTTGTTCTACATTCCTTTTTTTTGATTCACATGATCTCAAAGACCAAAGTTGAAGCAAAGGTCAATTTAACTGTCTTTTATTAATTAATAAAAATAAAATAAGAATAAATAATATTTTATTCTTTTTGAAACAAAATATCCAAAACAAAATATCACCTTTTCTTTTATTTAAGTTTATCAGAAATTCTTATTTAAATTTTTAATCCTTTTATTACTAAGTTTAACTAAATATTTATTTTCAAATATTTTAATGATTAAAATTAAATATCTTGACAATTAAAACCAAGAAACCAAAAATATACACATGCATATGGATTCTCACACACACATGTACACAGGAAATTATGTTTTTCAAAATTAAATCTACCTTAATAATTAATTATATTTCTTTAAACAATTTAATATTATTTAAAGAAAATTAATAAGCTTATTCAGAGATATTTTTTTTAAAAATTTACTAAATAAAAGAGCTTAACTAAATTATTAATTATTCTAAAATACAATTAAATAATTGTATTTTAATACTCATAAACTATCTTCCAATATTTTTTAAACTTTATAAAATTAACTCTATCTAGACTCCTTTCTTTCTAAAGTATACATAAATTAAAATATTAACTTTTAACCTAAAGCATATATCTTTTAATAATAAAATTAAATCTTTGTCACAGCTTTTAATTTATAAGATATCTATTTTATACTTATAATGAACTAAATAAAGGAAAAATATTAATGCCTAAGAGTTAGATAACAAAATTTACACAATAAATGTTATCATCTTCTTTCTCTCTTTATTTTTTTTTTTTAGAATAGAATAGCATAAATTCACAAACTGAAGTACACTAGAATAAAGACAATGTGCAAAAGCACAGGATCAGATCAAATCTAACCGCAAACTATGATATCCACTCTACAGTGCACCATCTAGGCATTTAAACCTAGAAAAATTTATAGAGTAGGCAGATACGTGCTGTTAAGATTCCACTTTATTTAAATATTCAGATCGTTAGCCCAAGTCACTAGCTCAGTGGAGATGCAGAGATAAAAATCTATATCTTAATTTATATCTTAAATATAAATAAATAAAAGCCACTGCCAGAAATTAACACATAAAAAATATTTATTTACGCACATATAAAATCATTCTAATTTGAGGAATAAATTCAACATTTTAGATTTTTCTATTAATCTTTAGTTTTACATTTAAGTAAATTACAACCATGAGTTTAATATTTATTTAGTGAGTCGAGTATGAATAGACTACATAGATCTGCAGTTGAAAAGAAAATATTCTTCCCTGATTTAACCTTAGGCAACAAATTTCGCAATCAAACTGGCACCAATCCACCTGATACATTTATGTATTCAATGTAGCATGAAAATACGACAACACAAAATACTATGCTGTCAGGAATGTACATCTGATCAGTAAGTAGAATTAGAGAAGACATTGTCTCTCCACCAACAGGAATGTTACATCTGTTGGCGAGTAGAACAATAAACATAAAACTCCATAGGAATGGACTGTGGTCCTTTGCCATCTTACAAACCCATCCATAGGCAAACAGAAGGTGTGTGGCATACATATATAATCCTGCCCATAGCAGATCTCATACTACATCTACAATTACACAAATATATCCAATCCATTGAACCAATTCAACTACGAAATTAACAACCTAAGATTACCCTCCCTTAATATAACTTTACAAAACTATATAGCCATTCATGCCCGACTTAAATTTAACATTTAAATACGTTTGCACACATTATTTTTATACAATTTGTTTTATAATGTCGAGTATAGATCGGCTGCACAGATTCCACGGTCAAAAACATTCCAGATTAAACACAACCGATCAAAATACAAAGTCAATCAATAATGTCAATTGCTGAGGGAATACAGGAGACCCTTTGGTGTTCATCATAAGACACCGCAGTGACATTGTTGACTTATATGTTCTAATCGACTGTGAAAACCACAACATAATCAACCACTAACAAATCTATGCAACATCTATACCCAACTTAAATGTAATGCAATTAATAATTTCTACAATAAATATTATTACAAATAAAAATAATAAAATGGAAATGATTTTAGCAAAACTTAACTATATAAATTTAAACAATCAATTATTAATTTGAAAATCAAATAAGAGTTCATTTTAAAATTTAAATTAGCTGAATCTTTTAAAAAAACAATGACGACAGTTCTTAATTACTTTTTTGTTGTTGTTGTTAATTTGTAAAGTTCATAGCTCATGGTAGAAGAGTCCAGGTTTCTGCTTTTAATTCCCATGACACCTCCATTGGAAGATAATGTTCTGGAGATGGCAATAACTGGTTCAAGGTATCACAGTCTCTTCATTTTTTTTAAAATAGAGAGTGTGGTATGTACATCCTACCACATCTCTCAAACACAAAACGCTGGAACTGTCCAAAAAAACTGTATTTCTCTTTTTATATTATCCACACAGATTCAATCAACAAAACGTCACTAATCCATCACTTTCGTTAGGGTCTGAGCCAAGGCTTGGTGCTTCCATTGGTCAAGCTAATCTCTCTTTATTTTCTTATCTATCTTTCATCAGATCATTTTAATTATACAAGAGCCCAAGGGCCAGTTTGGTTTTCGATAATTCATAAACGATCATTTCCATTTACAGATTACATTAATTAATACCTGTTTTTATTTTTAAATTTTGTACTTTTTTATAAAAAAGTACGTTCAAATACTTATTTATTTGTTTTTTTTTTTTTAAAAAAAATATTTTTAAAGTTTGGCATCTGTGCGAATGTATATATGTTTAACAAACATTTTAATTTTAGCGTTTAGTTTTTTACTTTTATTTGTGAACTTTTAAGTTTTTATTTTAAATTAATGTAATGACATATTTATATATCGTTACAATATATATATATATATTGTAGTAATTATATTGGACATACCAAAGTTAAATTATATTTTCAAAAAAGAAATGTAACATTTGTTTTACCAAAAAGTGTTAGTAAGCTTATCTTTTGATTAGATTTTCTTTTGATTGCTTTTCTATAAATTAATCAATAATGTGTTAACTCAAAAGATAAGGTTTAAGATAAGAAAAGTTGTCAAAATTAACAAGTAAGAAAGAGTTCAATTGTTCATTCTGAGATGAATCTTGATTTGAGAGGAACCACCTGGAGAGGGAAGGGTTAACAGATGTTTTTTTCTTCCCCATCCTTGTGAATATAAAAAGGGGGGAGAGAGTGAATCAGGGGAACTTTTTTTAACTGAGAACAACTGGCTGATTAAAATTAATCTATCTCTGAAGGTTTTCTCCGAATTTTTTAAAATTTTCTTTCTCAGAGTTAATAATGTGTTTAAGTTTTACAGTATACCAAAATATAAATTTCTAATTCATATATAAGTGGTGCACATTTTTTCTTCCTCAAATCAATTATGAACAAATCAACTTTTAATAAGACTTGCTCTACTGAATACCACAATCTGTCTATTCACCTTATTAAGAATTCATATAAGGAGAGAACTGTCAAACTATTGTATAATATTGAAAGACCGATTCATATTGCCATAATTATTTTGCCAGTTAAAATTTGTTTGAAGAAACTGCAGCAAACTTCTGTATAATGTTTAAAAAGTTAATTCGTGTTTAGTAATCAGAATCTACATGTTATCTATAATTTGAGCCTAAAAATGGAAAAGAAGAAAAGGAAACAAATGAATTCAAACCCAGGCAGAAACTCATCAAAATGGAAGGTAATCAACAGAACTCTTTTAAAATTTATTAATTATCCTGTAGCTACATTTTGATTTAAAATAACTATCTATGTTTTATACATTTTGATTTTTTACATTTTATCTATTTTGATTCGAATAACTGTCTACATTTTTATAGACACTTGAGTAAAAATAACTATTTATGCTGTGTGCATCTATATAGCTATATCCAAATAAAGTGAACTGAATACAATCAAAGAAAAAGACATTGGAAAGAGACTATCATAATGTTTGATATTTATTCTTTATTTATTTCGTTTATATAATATGTCATTTGTTTTTTATTTTATTTTGTTTATATAATATGTTGCATGTTTAACCACTAGATTATCTTAATTTAATAATTTTTTTTAATTTATGTTTTAAAATGTGTAAAGGAAAAAGGGAAAAATGATTTTGATCCAATTGAAGTATAAATGCTTATGTAAATTTAAATTTAAAAAGAAAAGAGAGAAATGATATAAAATATTTTTTTTTGTTCTTAACAAAATTTTAAATTTGTGCTTAATATTAGATATGAGGAATGATATGGATGGTCGTATGAAAAACTATAATTATGCTATAAGTGTTGATGATCTGTTATTAATAAAATATTAGGTGTATGTTATTGGCTTGACTGTTTAAAATTGAAATAATTCATATGCTTTGGTTCGGGATCCGGTTAGTCTGTCATTTATCTGTATTGCAATCGATGTAGGTGTGGGCATATATAAAGCAATAAATGCTTGTTGTTCCTGGGGTAGAGTTATCTTACCACCTCATAGATGGAAAATGGCTGTCTCATGATTTATTTACCATGGCAGTAGGAGATGACCGAGTTTCACTCCATTTATTTTGTTAAGATAGGGAATTATTAATAGAGTTATTGTTCAAGTTGTAGAAAATGTTTTGCATGCCAATATAGAGAGTAAGTGTCTAGGCAGGAGCTCTTCACATGATTCTAGATCTTAAGAAAAGATCTCTCTCTGGCTCAAGCAAACAGTTGAGTTGGGAGTTGTTGTTGTTTTTTAATTTCCCTTACCAAGACGCCGCTGTGTGCACATTATAAAATATTGCATGGTAGTGAAGGATATGAAGAATTGTTTTTTTTATGTGGGACAGAATAATAGTTGCCCTGACAGGATAAGGATATAGTCAGATGTATGTTTGGGGAATGACAAAGATTTTAATTAATAAACTAACCAATCTGTGTTGATTTTTGTGAATGATGGTAAATTGAGGGTCGTCAAGCTGGATCGACACCCTGACCTATCAAGATATATACGGTCCAAAATGTAAAGATCTGATAGGCATGAACATAAAAGTGTAGGTTTTTGAATTTAAATCTATCTGCAAGATCAGTAAAAGATTTTTTTTTCATGGCATATCATCCTTCTTCATAAGAAATGTAAAAATTATTGCTTGTTGAAATGATTTAGAAATTTATGATTATTTAACATTGCTAGTTAGAATAATTGAAACGAATATATTATTTTGGAATAGTCCAATGGACAATGTTTACAAATAAACGGGGGGAAGTAGAAATTTATAGGCTTTCTTCTCTTTCAAGATATAGGTTTTCTTAAAGTTAAAAAAAAAAATACGGAATTCTGATTCCATGCGTAAGCGTTTGCGTTTGTTTATTATTATTATTATTATTTATTTCTTTGATAAATAAATGGGTCAAAACAGTAAATAAGTCATTCAGAAAATTAGTTAATTTAAACATGTATTCAAACCATAGTCTTTAGTAGATCTGAATTATATATTTGAGTGCAACAATATTATATTTAAGTGTATTTTTATTTTTGTTTTCATCATTATTAATAATGTAATAAAAATTTATTATTGTTATAAAATTACATTGCGTCTTGTGTTTTGATATTTCAAATATCTCCAGAATCTACATCCAGCACCTATATTTAAAGTAATATTCGTTCATATTTAAATTTAATTACTCATTTTATATTGATAATTTATTTCCATGATTGATTTACAGTATTGGTATTTTATATTGATTATTTCCATATTCGATTCACATAATTCATTTTAGATTGATAATTTATTTCCACGATCTATTTGCAGTAGTCATTATTATATTGTTTCCATATTTGATTCACATAATTCATTTTGTATAAGTCACTTTTATATAATTCATTTTCACATAATTTATTTTCATAATTAATTTGCATAATCTAATTTTGTGATTTATTTCTGTATTTTACTTTCATAAGTAATTTTTGATCGATTTATATGATTAATGTCCATGTTCTACTTCCATGGTTTACTTTGGCAAAATATGATAGATTTAGAATTATTAATTAAAATTTGGTCAATAGATTTGATATAATAGAATAAAATGATAGGGAATAGTTAAGTTAAATTGAATAAATTTAGTCTTTTGGTTCGTTGTAATGTTGTGAATATTGGGAGCAGACATAAAATCCCTTTCCTGCTCTTGGTGTTTAAAGTGATTCCCACTAGTAAACTCATATTAAAATTTATTTTAACATATTTGGGATCATATCCATTACAATGTAATCGCTTATAAGGGCACCTCTTGGCAGATCTAGACCTTGAAAGAGAGCAGTTCGATTATTAGTCTATGAGCTAGTTTGGAAGTCAAGTAGCATATTATAATAAAATTATTACTCTGTTATTAAAATAGGGATCAGGAATTGTTAGTCGATTGACAGGTTAATTTATGTGTAAGAGAAATAGAATTAGGGATTCTCAGATTAGAGAACATAACACAGACATTCCATGTTATATAATTGTAGCTAATAAAAGTGATAGATGCTGAGAATGAAAAATAAAGTAATGGAATTAAATGGGGAGGATTTATTCATGATAATTTTTATCTAGTTTTAAATTAAATAATAATTTTATATTATGAACATAGATTATGAGTTGAGAAATGTATATAATATTTTCTGTAGTTACCAATCGAGCTCAGATATTTACAATAAAGTTGTAGAAGAAAGTTGTCTCATTATTATGAATTTTATAATAAATTTATCATGGAATATTTGCATGACTAATGCTAGGTTTGAAATTAAGACCACATAGATTGAATGGTTTTATCAATATTACTGTTATTATTATTTTTTTTGAGAGACAATTTAATTACTTTCTCCAATATCTTCTATAGTACTAAATATGGCTAATGATGATAATCTTTGGTGGGCATTACAATTTATAGCTGCAATTTGGTGCCCGGGTATATTTGATCCTAAAGTTAGTATAAAATTCAATTGACTAGCTACTTGAAATAAATGAGTTTGTTAAGGTTAAATAAGTGAAATAGTGCGCAGAGCAAGTTGAGGTCACAATATATATATAATCATTAAAATCAGTCAACACTCAGACAATTCCAAAATCAATAACAATCAACAATCTTAACTTGTTGTCAAGGCAATCTTCTATTAACATGTTGAGATTGTTGATTGTTATTGATATTGGGATTATCTAAGTATTGGCTGATTTTAATGATTACTTATAAACCCATTTAGACTTGAGCATTATTA
Source organism: Epiperipatus broadwayi (assembly GCA_028023455.1). Lineage (NCBI taxonomy): Eukaryota > Metazoa > Onychophora > Udeonychophora > Euonychophora > Peripatidae > Epiperipatus > Epiperipatus broadwayi. Next base: position 13,368,807 of record JAQFVV010000010.1, on the reverse strand, counting down.
CACTTATATATAATCTATTATAAAAATAACCAAGTGGTTTTATTGCTTGGCAATTCATAAAAAGTTTAAGTACCAGAAGTGACAGAGATGGGCTTCCACCAATGGATCCTGAACTCCAGGGTCTGCTACTTTGCACCAAATCATTCAGAGCATAAACCATATTTCTATAGATTTTTATGTGTAACTAAAGTAACTACGGGTTACTCACCAGTTGTAAAGACTTTACCATAAAATAATTGTATTTTTTTCTTACCATCAGCATAGTAATATTTATTGTATCAGTCCAGATTAATATCAAGACTTTCATCTTTTATCTAATAATATATATGTACCTAATTTCCCAACTAACATTGAATGTCTAACTAAGAGAACTTGCAGTTTAAGGCCTGCTTGTGGTTTATGGTAGCACTAGCAGTATGACATAAATCCCATCAACGCGTAACAGCAGTAAAATATGCTCATAAACACACATACTTGTTCAAAATATATAAAGCCTGACAAAAAACAAATATTTATTTAGTTTTAGAGATTTATTTCGTTTAGGCAGATTCAGGGTAACTGTTATCTATTGAACTATGATGAGACATCAGTTGATCTTAAAACTAATCTATTGTGGCTTTCTTGATAGAGGCCACATTATAATACCATTGTATGTACAATCTGTCTTTATTTATATAGTTATTCAGGCTAGCTCTATACGGTGAATGCATATTTAATTAGAGCTATTTTTAGTTATAGCAGTTACTTGCTGATATTATAATACATTATTAATCAACGTATATGTGCATATTGTAGGTACTGAGAGAAATAAGAGGAGTGTTCAACTAAAACAATCTTATGTCATATGGATTTGTTGTGACATTCTATAACATATTAGGTTTTTTGTTTCATTTCAATAGTTGGAATTATTATCGGAGATTGACCAGGCACTATTATTTTAGAAATAGATATAATAGGACGAACATTGTTAGCTGAATCAGCATGAAAGATAATGAAATCAAAATAAATCTCATTACCATAGCAATAAGTAATTAAAGGAAAAATGGGAGGTAAAAAACACCTCTAAAAATAAACAATTTCTAATTTAGGTAAATCTTATTATAAAGGTATTTTAATAACTATTAAAACATTTTCATTTTTTAAAATAAAACGAAGGATGGGAACAAAGATTTTATAAATAAATATTTTTCTATAAAAAGACGGTATAACACATTTGTAATTTTAATGATGAATTGGTGAATTAAATAAGAGGCTACATATATCTTTGAGTTGCTTTAAAGTTTAACCCCCCCCCCCCAACTATTTTTTCATATACTGAAAGGAAGGGATTTAATTTTTAAATACATCTACTTTTTTTTATTTCACAAATTGCAGCTCTTGTACAAGTTTAAAAACAATTAACTGGCTTTTTGTCAAGCATTGGTGGTTGAGAGGTCAGCGACAGCTGCTTTACAAGCAGTTGTCCCGGGTTAGCGCGTTCGCTTCCCAGCTGATGCTATGACACATGAGAAAAAAAAAATTAACTGGCTTTTAGATAAATATATTAATGCTAAAATAAACATTTATTATAGAGATTGTACTATTCCTGTAAGTGTAGATATAGTCTTCAAATTCAATATGCATAATACTATAAGCTCTTATTACGCATGGTAATATTTTAACATGCTATTTTTTTCATAGATATGCACTATTTAATATACAGCATTTGAAAATCTATTAAATATTACAACCCTTCAAATAAACATTCTCAAAATATAACAATATCTTGGGTCTATGTTATGATATTCTTATCTTTCAGTCATAGTAAAAATAATAAAGTTGAATGCCTTTTCATATTCTACAAATCTAATTCATGTTCATTAGACTTTTTTATAGCTTTTCTTGAGATGAGATCTACTACTGTGCTATATTCCTTTTTAAACTAAGCACGCTCATTTCGTTCACTCAAATCCAATTATTTGCAGTTTTAAGCTAATAAACATCATGATCACTAAATTTGCAGTTTATTTGCAATGATTGTAAAAGAGATAATCTGTAATTTTTATTTTTTTTCTTTCTTTCTTAAAATATCAATATCATTATTGCAATATTTCTATTCATATAACATCCATCTTTATCATTTAGAATTTAGCCAATAACTTTTTGTTCACCTATTTTAAAATATTAAAACAGGCAAAACTCTCTATACGTATTGTCACTCAGTGCAAGCTAGAGTAATCAATGAATTCCAGAAGGCTTGCACATAACATCCCCATCTAGTGCCTACTCATCCAATACCCCCAGACTAGTTTCTGGCTAGTGGCCTTCATCAGTGAGGAGCATTGAATCTGAGAGCACTGCACCTAGATCTTAGGATCTAATGCAACCCTCCAGCAGCCACCTTTTATCTCTACTTAACTACAAAACTAAGAGTCTTAAATTGAAAACACCAACATATTTTCAATCCAAGCTCATTAGCTTATATAGTTATATTGAATGGCAATATATATGGAGAGTTTTGGCTGTTTTAATAACAGTTAAGAGCTACTAAAAGAAATAGTGATCATATGATGTTTATTGGCTTAAAACCAATCCTACCTAAAGTGATAGTGGTGACTATGGTTATTAAAGAACCAAAGACACCAAAATGTATGGATACTGAACTGAGTTGAGAACTATATGACTATATAAGCTAATGAGCTTGGATTGAAAATATTTTGGTGTTTTCCAATTTAAGACTCATAGTTTTGTAGTTAAGTAGAGATAAAAGGTGGCTGCTGAAGGGTTGCATTAGATCCTAAGATCTAGGTGCAGTGCTCTCAGATCCAAGGTGCTTCACTGATGAAGGCTGCAAGCCAGAAACTAGTCTGGGGATATTGGATGAGTAGGCGCTAGATGGGGATTTTCTGCACAAGCCTTCTGACATCCATTGATTACTCTGGCTTGCATTGAGTGGCAATATGTATGTTTTTTACCTGTTTAAATAAGTTATAAGCAAGCATAAGAAATGGTGATCATGTGATATTTATTGGCTTAAACCAATCCTGCCTAATAGGATAGTGGTGGCTATATTAAGAGACCAATGACACCAAAATGTATAGATACTGAACTGAGTTGAGACCTATATGACTATATAAGCTAATGAGCTTGGATTGAAAATATTTTGGTGTTTTCAATTTAATACTCATAGTTTTGTAGTTAAGTAGAGATAAAAGGTGGCTTCTGGAGGGTTGCATGAGATCCTAAGATCCAGGTACAGTGCTCTCAGATCCAAGGCTCATCACTGATGAAGGCCACAAGCCAGAAACTAGTCTGGGTTATTGGATGAGTAGGCACTAGATAGGGATTTTATGCACAAGCCTTCTGTCATCCATTGATTACTCTGGCTTGCATTGAGTGGCAATATGTATGAAGAGTTTTGCCTGTTTGAGCGTAAATATATATATATTTAAAAAAATTATTTCCACACATATTAATCTTTTTTTCGAGAATACTCAACTGATACTTTAATTAAGCACTACAAAACAACTGAGGTGTTTCTTGATATTAAATTTAAAGGGAAAAGCTAATACCTTCAATGTATCACTGAGCAATTTATTTCTCTTCATTTATTATATGAATAATCAGATAGTAATTTCAGTAGCAATGCTAATAACATTTAGAATGTATATTAGGAATTTGCCCTGAATGATTCCTTTAAGGCCTCAAAGAGAAATAAAAGAGTCTCATTTCAATTAACAGCAAATTCCTTTCTACACTCAACTTGGATGCAATATTATTGTAAGTAAGTCAGGCAAAAATTATTTGATATTTAAGTAATTTTATTTCATTTTTATATCTTTATCAATACTCACAATTTTTTTTTTATACTTTTATGAACTTTAGTTGATGATTCCTTTAAGAATTTACCTGTTATTCTGATAGATATGAAATTTCTGAATAAGAGTTGTAAAACTTTATTATGAATAGAGGAAATTTTTCAATATATATATATTTTCTCGTGTGTCATAGCATCAGCCGGGAAGCGAACCCGCCAACCCGGGACAACAACAAACGCATCTTTTTGCTTGATAGCCCACTGCTGTTGATCGATATTTATGTAATTTGACTTGTAATTTTATAAGGTAAATTATTGGATTATATAGTATAAATACATTCATTTTTAGTAATCGATCCTTGACAAATAATATTTCAGACTTTTTTGTTTTTTTAATAACAACTTGGAAACCATATTCTTTGATGTTTCCAAAATATATGACTATATAAAAATAGCAGTTGATCCAGTTCTAGGTATATAGCCCCATGCCATTTTTTTTTTTATTAAGGAAAAAAAATGCAGGTGACTGATCACCCACTACATAATGTAGATACATTTGTTTAAAAGGAATCTTTAGATCATACTACAGTCAATAACCCTAGTCTTCTCCATTGATTTATAAGAGTCTTTGAATTGCCAAGTTCTTTAATTCACAGATCCTTAAAATTTCATCTATGTTGCCATGTCTTTGTATAAACCGCATTTATGGAATTCATACTTTAATCCGTTTCTGAATTTCTATTGCTTTCCTGTTCGGAGTTTTCTTCAAAATTTTCCTCTTGTGAGCTTATTTCTTCATCATCTGTGATTTCTTCTGTTTCATCAGTACACACAGGACTAGTACTAATTTGTTGCTGCATTTCCTTTGGATAGCCATCTACTTCCTCAACTGTCACTGCGAGCCTCATCGCTCCATTGCTCTTCTACATTATCAAGTTCTTCGACTGGATTATCAGACTTTTCTACGATACCCTGTACTACTTCACCTTGCCTGCTTCCAGACCTGTCACTACAAGCCACATCATTCCATTGCTCTTCTATGTTATTGATTTTTTCCTCTGGATTATCTGCCTCTTCTGAAATTATCTGCCCTACTTCGCTGTTGCTACATACATGCCCCTTCCAAAAAAGACATGTCCCTTTAGATTCAACAATACATTTGAAGATCATGGGATGAGCTAAAATATCACATTCCATTACCTCTGAGTCATTGACTATCTGACCTTCTAAATATAATTTATCATCATTAATTAAAAACAACAATAATAATTTTAATTTATTAATTATAATAAATATTTTTTGACAAAGCACTAAACATTACAAAATAGATTTAAAAAAAAACAAAAACATTTCAAGTATAGAATGCCAAGTTTTCTGTCCCAGGTAAAAAAAAATTCTGTTAGATGATTTATAGACTGGTTACATTTTAATATTTATTTTCTTTTATCTACTGTTTTCATCCTCCTCCCTCTTCATTCCCTGCTTTATAAACTTTCTATTAAAATTAAAATGAGTATTTTATTTAAAATTAATATTAAAAACATACACATTTGTCAAGTGTTGTTAGCCGAGAGGTCAGCGCAGCCGCCTTGCAAGCAAGCAGTTGGTTGCAGACGGTTGTTGAGGGTTCGCCTCCCGGCCGCTGCTATGACATATGAAAAAAAACGAACATACACATTTGTAGACATAAACATGCATGAAACATATCGATACATAATCATACCACCTCTTTTATATACATATAGATGCGTACATGTAATAAAAGAATAGGTGTTAATTTATTAATTTAATTATAACATTTTTATTTAATACTTTTTAATATAAAAAAATTGTAATAAATATTAAATAAAATTAATTTATAAAATTCAATCAATTAAATAATCTTATTAATATCAGTATAGAGGATCACATTATATTTTAGCTGACTTTATTCTTATACTTTATTATCTTAATTATTATTAATACTACAATGCTATCTATCTGAATATATGCACTTACTTAACATTGAAGCTAAATTTAGCTTAAATAATACAAATATATATATATATAAAATATACAAACCATTATACAATTACAAATATCCAGTAACGCCCTCTGTTTAAAGATCTATATTTCAATAATAGCAAACCTTAAAATGATACAATTTAAGGTTGTATGCTAAATGATGTTAAATATTGAAATATAGACCAACTCAAACACAGAGCATGAAATTTTAAATAAGCAAACGATCTTAAATTTTTGCTAATAAACTAACAAGTTTACAAAGTTATTAAAGACAAACTAAACATTAGATTTTAATCTTTAAATTCCTCCCAAACTATAAATGAAAAGAAAGTTACTGTTAACACTAACTGAAATAATTATAGAAAATATACAAACCATTATACAATTTGTTGTATAATGGTTTGTATATTTTCTATAATTATTTCAGTTAGTGTTAACAGTAAAATTGTATAATGGTTTGTATATTTTCTATAATTATTTCAGTTAGTGTTAACAGTAACTTTCTTTTCAAATATATATATGTAGCTGATTTTTAATTCGAATGCAACAAACTTATTTTAACGTTTTTTTTTTTAAGTTGTAAAAATGTTTAGAGTTTTAAATTTTTCTTTCTTTTATTTTCAAAATTTATTGGTTGAGAAGAATGATGTTTTTTTCCCTTTTAATAATGATTTCCAGATAACATTAAAATTCTTTAATGTCTTTAGTTCATGCACCCTTCTATTTTTATAGTAACCTCCAGTTATATTGGTTAATTTTTGTCAGAATCCATATTATACTGATATTGACATTAGTTTTTTTTCTTATTGCATATATATATTAAAATGAAAATTTTCACGGGCTATAGATATAAATGATTATTATTCGAGTTCATCCGTGTATAATTTATTTTACTAGTTTAATAGTAAAACTTTCATTATTATTGTACTTCAATGTTTACAGCGCCTCTGCAATCATAAATATTCATTGCTAAGCTGATGACCAATGTGACCCAGTCGAAATGTCAGTATATATTTTTAGTACAATAAATTGCACATGGATGAACCCCGATAATATGTCATTTATGTATATAACTAACGCAATAGATACTCCTAACGATGACAATATGTTTTCCTTTTCTGACATTGTATCTATAATTGGTCTGCCCAGTATATGAATAAAACAACCAAGCATGAGAAATAGATACCATGAAATATTATTGGCATTTTATTTTTGAAATGAAAAAATATTTCAACAATTTTATAAAAAATATGAATTATCTTTTTTTTCTCCATTGCATATAATAAAAAATCTTTTTAACTATGAAAGTATTCAAATAAACACGCACACACATATATATTTTAGTTGTTTATTGCAAATATATTTTAAATGTTACTAACTACATTATTTATGACCGAAAAAATGTTTTGTGATTTGCAAATAAAGTTATAAAATTTATGATTTTAGAAGATATTCAGCTAACTTTAAATAGACAAAATAAGAGTCATAGATCATATGACCCAATTCTCTTAAGCTTGTAAGATATAAACAATGAATATTGCCTATTGCTCAACAAGTTTTGTGGCAAATGCTTAGCCAGAGAAAGCATTTAAAATATCTGTCAGGAACCCCCCCCCCCCAACCTCTGACCATGGTTTCATGCTTTGGCACTGGCTTTGGGTTGGTATTTTTAGATCTAGCACCTCGCTGAGTAGTGCCATAGCATGAAACCATGATCAGAGATGGGGGGGGGGTTTCCTGACAGAGACATTTTAAATGCTTTCTTTGGTTAAGCATTTATCACAAAGCTTGAGCAATTGGCAATGCTCATTGTTTATATGTTACAAGCTTAAGAGAATTAGGTCATGTGATCTATGATGCTTATTTTGACTATTTATAATCTCTGACTTAAGTCTTATGCAATGGTATACTGCTAAGACTACTAATATATGGTATGGCTAAAGATCTCTCAGCCCCATATAGCTATTTGAGTTGGATAGCTGGGTTTGAAGACATGTAGGTGTCTGAAATTTCAGATTTTCCAGTCAATAGATAATTTTTAAATAAATGCTGGCTTTGGATTGGTATTTTTATATTTAGTGTCTGAAGCTACCCTAGCGCTTCTCTGAGGAGTGCCAAAGCTCGAAACAAGGGTCAGAGGTTAGGGGGGGTTCCTGACAGAGATATTTTAAATGCTTTCTCTGGCTAAGTATTTACCATAAAGCTTATTGAGGAATTGGCAATGCTCATTGTTTATTTAGCTAACTTTGTCTCTTATTCTTCTGTTTATGAAATTATTATTAAGCAAGATTTGAAAGATATTAATTAAAATATCAAAAAATGTATATGCATGCAATTATAACCCTGGGTGCATAATTAATGCATGATTATGAAGTAAATAACATGCTGCAAAATAGGTAGTGACTCTACACCAGAAGCAGAAACCGGTCTGGGGTTGAGGATATTCTCAAAGCTTGTTAAGAACTTATTTTGCGAGCTCTATATGTAACATTTGTAAATATAAGCTTTATTAAATTAAGTCATGTGACATCTGACTTGATTTTTTATTATTTTATTTTTTGCTATTAAGGCTTTGGTGATTTTATATTGCTAAGACTATTAATATATGGTGTATCTGAACTTAGTTCAGTCCCATATGGCTATTTGAGTTAGATAGCTGGATTGGAAGACATATGGATGTCTGACAATTTCAGATTTTCTACTCAATATTTATACATTAGATAAAGTGCTGGGCTTGTCTTAGTATTTTTATTCTAATGATTGAATATCCTGGCACCTCAAGCCAGAAGCAGAAAATAGTCTGGGGTTGAGGATATTCTCAAAACTTGTTAAAAGCTTATTTTGTGAGCTCTATGTATAATATATATGTGTGTATGTTTATTTGATTATTTTTAATTCTTTGATTGGAAACTTTGTATATATGGTTTAAAACTGTTGAAAGAAATACCGGTCTGTTTTACTTCCTTGCTATTGCATGTTTGACTCAAATTTTTTTGTGTCAAAATATATGATGACAATGAAATAAAATGGAAAATAATCTCAGCATTTTTTTTCTTAAATTATAGAAATGTGTTCTTAGTTAAAATTGATTATTTTTATCTTTCTCTAATTTAAACTAAAAATATATTCCTATGATTTAACAAAAAGAAAATCCCAAAAAGATGCTTTGAAATTATACAAAAATGTTATATAAATCTTAATTTTTCTATAAAGCTATTTTATCTGATTTCTACCTTATACTTTGATAGAAAAGTTTTCAGTCAGATTTATGACACAGCAGAAAAATATTTCACTCATTTAGTCATCTAACCAAGATCAATTTAAACCACATATTATGTGCTATTTTCTGATATACAATTATAAACAATCAACTTTTATTCATGAAAAAACCAGACTTTTAGATTAAAAATTGATAATTTAATGAAATTTCTTGATGTATTTTTTTAAAATTCATCTATGATGTAATCAGGTGAACTACCAATTAAAAACTGACATTGCAAATAAAAATTATACCGTCTACTAATAATATTTATTTGATCTGCTGTTATTAAATGACATGATTTCAGTTTGCAATGCCAGTTTTTAATTGGTAGTTCACCTGCTTACATCATAGATAAAATTTATGTAAAAGAAATCTATAATAGAAGTCTATAAAAATCTAATTATTATATTTAAATCTTTACAGAATTGGCTTGTTTCCTTGTGAAAATATTTAAAAAGTTGTGATATTTCAAGTTTTCACACATATAAAAATGTAATGTCAGAACTACAATCTATGTATATAAAATCCCTATTTTTTCTGTTGTCTGATTGGTGAATGTATATTTTTTTGTAAAGCTGTCACATGTCAAAACAATGTTTGTTAGTAATACTGTTAAATTCACAATTGAAAAATAAAAAAAAAATAAAATTTGTTTTTATAAATAAATACTATACCTAACAAAACCCTAATTTATACTATGAGCATTTTATGCAAAGAAAGTAATTCTGTCATTAATAATTGTAATTTTTTTTACAAAGCAATAATACTGTCAAATTTACATATCAAATATAACAGGTATATTTAAAAATTTAAATTTTAATTTAGCTTTATTAATACTTTGCCAGCTACATTTCTGATGGCTGGGTTGTTCCAAACATTTTTTTTTCAATTATGAATTTCTCACATTTATTTATATGTCAAATTCACAGGTTACCAACAATTACTAAAATTAAACATTATATATATAGTGATATTTATGTAGACTTTGAAAAATTATAAAGTAAATTAAATAAAAAAATAAACATATAATTAAATCTTAAAAAAAAAATTGTTAAAGCAAGCAATTTTAAAAAAATACAGCCTTTATCGGCTGAGTACATCTGGTTTCTCTATAATCAGGATAATAAACTAAAAGCCATTTCATTTTTGTCTTAAAAGTAGATTAGGCAAATATTATTACTAGCTGATAAGATATCAGTTTGCAATGCCAGGTTTTAATTGGTAATTTGTTCTGATTACAATATAGCTGCTTTTTTTCTAAAGAAATTTACAGAGAAATCCCATCAAACAATCAATACTTGCATTTAAACGTTTGTGAAAAATTTTCTAATTATACATATTGAAATGATATAATCATTTTATATGAATATAATCATCATTTATTTTTTAATAGTAAACAGGAATACAGCCGTAGTTCAGAGGTGTTTACTTTTGGAGACAAGTAAAGCAAGAGGGAAATACATGGCCTCAGGATGGCCTTTGAGCATTCCATCATCAGATTTTTAATTGGATGGACAGTTGAAGAGGTGGAGTAGATTGAAGCCTATCCATTAAAGTATGAAGATTGGCTATCTTAATATATATCTGAGCACTTATAGCATATATATGTAGAGATGGTAATCTGGACCAACTGATGATTGCTGGCTTAGCATGAAATACGTATATTGGTGATTATTTATCTTTTCAACATATATGTGTTCAAGTGTATCAGTGTTATGAGATAGAGTGGAGAGTGGTGGGTCGTGTGAAAGTCTGTGCTCATATACCCTATACATTAAATATAAAGTAAAACATACATATTTAGGAAATAATTGAGGCAAAGCACTAATAAATAAACAGCTGTTATATTATATACATACATATGTGCGTGCAAGCGAATCAAAATATATTTTAATGACTATTTAAAATATTTTATTAGTTAATTTTTAATATTATTTAGAGTGATTTAAATTATTAACAAACATAATAATAATGTTAGTTAATATTTTACTGAGTAAAAGATTGTTAATTTGATATACTCACTATTATTATTTTAAAAAATAAATAACTTAGAAAATTCTGCTTGAGAATTAGATAATGTGGGTTTGAATATCAAAAGGAAGATTATCTGCAATTGGAAAGTGTATTTTCTCTTACCGCACTTATTAATAAGAGTTTGTTTGAGCTATTGGTGCGCTCTCTATATTGCATGTTTGTAAATACAAGCTTTTTATAAAGCAATGTCACGATATATATGACTTGCTTTATTGATTATTAAAATATTTAAGGTAGATTTTGCTTTAAATTTTGTACTTGTAGGTATAGTTAGTTTATTATTTTGTTTATGAGTTAGTGAAGAAATATATATTATATAGTTACTAATGATTGTGTGATTTCATTTTTCACCACTTACATTTCTAACCGTTACTGGTAATTTACATAATTTCATCATAACTGAAATTTATTTAAAAAAATATCCACAGAAATTCCATTGAATTACAATATTTGCATATATATATTTACTAAATTTATATATAAAAAAAAATCAAATTACTATAATATCACATGACTATCATTTCTTGTGCTTACATAATCTGATAATGCAGTGGAACTTTCTCCATACTGTAACGATCCGGAGAATATGCACTTAACGTAAACTGCACTACAGGGCGCCATCTAGGCATTTGAACCTAGAAAAATTTATAAAGTAGGCAGATACGTAAGTCAAAAAAAAAAAAATTTTTTTTTTTTTTAAATTTTGATTCCGGTCGTTAGCCCATGTCACTAGCTCAGTGGAATAGCAGAGATTTAATAATATAATCTAAGAGTATATATAAAAAAAGAATAAAATAAGCCACTGCCAGTAATTAACATACAAAAATTTATTTACGCATATATATATAAAATTTAAAATTGTTCTAGTATTAGTTTTACCTTTTAACATTTAACAGTATTTTTAACTTTACTTTAGATTTTAATTTACATTTTAATTTCTATTATATTATAAGTTTACATTTTAATTAAGTTCGCACAGATGGAATTATAAAAAAAAAATTGTTTTAATAACGTTGATTATAGATCGGTTACATAGATTACAATGGTTAAAAACATTTCAAAATAAACATAAACGATCAAAATATAAAATCATTGGTACCGACAATTGCAGAGGGAAATTTATAAGTAACCCAATAGTATTCACCATAAGATACTTGCATTGTCACCAATAACTTGAAAGACATCCGAATAAATACATTTTAGATACTCACCGTAAGGTATCATTATTTATCGAATGTCTATATATTTTGATCAAATATGAAAACGCAAACATAGTTAACCGATAAACAATCCATGCAAGCGTCTATAAACAACTTAAATTTAATGCATTTTTATTTAGGATCGAGTATGAATAGACTACATAGATTTGCATTTGAAAATAAACATTCTATCCCTATTTAACCCTAGGCTAAAATTCGTAGTCAAACTGGCATCAATCCATCTGATATATCGATGTATTCAATGTAATACGGAATACGGCAGCACCAAAAAGATTAAGAGAAGACATTGATTCTCGTCAGATAGGAATATTACATCTATCTAACGAGAAGAACAATAAAAAAAACTCCATAGAAAGGAACTGCGTTCTCTGTCTTATAATTCTTTCCATAGGCAAACGGGTGAGTGCGGCATATATATAAATGATTCTGCCAATAGCGAATCTCCGACTACATCAATATATCCAATCCATTGACCCAATTTAACAACGACACAAATAACCTAAGATTACCCTCCCCTAATATAACTTTACAAATCTATACAGCCATTCACGCCCGACTTAAGTTTAACATTTATATCATTTAACTTAACGGAAAACAGAAATCATAATAAAACTTAAAGAACAAAAAATAAATAAATGGAAATGATTTTACAAAATAATTACATTAAATAAAGTTATAACTAATTAATAAATAACGGTCAGATAGGATAATATTGCAATCATTTAAATATGGAAAGTTTTAATTTAATGTTCATTATTTATAAAGTTCTTACGGTTTTTTAAAACATCCAATTTTATCCGTTGCTCGCCATGAACGTAAATTCCCACGCCGTCCTAAGATTGGTATTCTGTTGGCTGATTTATTTTTACCCATCCGGAGGTTTTTTAGTTTAGTTGGTCCTCAATGTAGAAAACGATAGTTCATTTCTCCTTCTTTCTTAGCAGAGCTGAAGAGATTGAAGAGTGCGTCTTTTTCAATCCCTTCTCCTTCACCTCTGCACTAACACATATCTGTCACATCTCTCAATAATAATCAATCCTCAATAATTTTCAACCTTGTCCTTTTATATTCATTTGAAGGATTGCATTTACATTACGTCATCGATGCGATGATCCTTTTCGTTGAGGTCCGATTTCCCAATGGATTTATTTCATTTGCTACAAGTTTCTATTGTTTTCCTATCTGACCGATGTTTTTACATTTAAATGCCCAAGGCTGGTTTACATTTGACTAATTAAATTTATCATTTCCATTTCTGATTAATTTCTGTGTTTTTCAAGATTAAAGATATATTTTTATCTCTAAATCTTTTTAAATTTTTGTTTTTAAAATACCTTTTCTATTTTTAATACAGTTTTATTTTAATAATTTTTTTTATCTGTGCGATTTAATATATACGAGTTTAAGATGATATTTAATTTCAATTTTTAATTCTTAAAGAAAATTTTTAAATGCGAACTTTTTAATTTACTTTCATGTTTAACAAATAAAAAAAAAAATGTAACAAACGTCTGTGCTCGTTACAATACAATATTGCCAACTAGTGCAAGGCATAGTAATCAATGGATGCTAGGAGATGCAAGGTTCTCAGACCCAAGACTTCTCACTGATGAAATCCTTAAACTAGAAATTAGTCTAAGAATCTTGGGTGTGTAGGTACTAGATAAGAGATTGTGATGCACTAATCTTCTAGCATCCATTATTACTATGGCTTGACTAAGTGGCACTATTGTATGGAGAAACTTATTCTATTAAATTAAACTGCTAATGTCAGATACATTAGACCTTATCCCCACCCCTCAACATTATAATGATAGCAATTACGTAATTAAAGACTGAAGTGTGATAATTTTTATTTTAGAGCAAATTATAATTCCAAACTAGCACATATTGCACTGTACAAAAACTATTACTTTAATATTAAAAGCATCAATAAGATAAGAATATTTTAAGTATTTAACATTTTTTAATAATTAATTTTCATAAAAAAGTATATGTATGTATATATTTCAATATTTCCTTGTAACTTATTAAAGAATGGTTAATAATCATTTACACTTGTATTGAAAGACGATTGTCATTCTGGCTGAAACTAAAGTTCTAATAGACAATATTAATATAATAATTTACTTCAATAAATACAACGGTTTATGACATTTGAAAGCTAAGTGCAAGTTATCCTTATTGAAAAGATCTATTGGGAATTAGAAGATATTAGCTTTAAAATGAAAGTTACTAAAACTTTTCACCTTTGATAAAAGTTTTATATGAATATTTTATTATTACGTATATTTATATGAATTTATAAATGAAATATGTAATCAAGTTATAATAATTAAAGTTCAATAACGCATCTGACAGTTTCATTCTAAATAAAACTAACCCAGAGCTTATTTACATTTAGCTATGCTTTGCTTGACTTAAAAGTTTTAATAGTTCTTTTTAGAATAAACATTTTTTAGTGCCAACCATTTGAATAAATGTCTAACAGTTGAAAAAATAAAAACTATTTTTAAAAATGATCAATATATATCAGACAAATTAGCAGAACATAACTATCACCACCAACATCATAAAGTTTGCAAGGTATTTTTTAAATGGAATCAATAGTTTTAATCCTCGTCTAACTAGAATTTATTGATAAAAAATAATATTTTTGGCAACAGTATGAATATTTAAGTAAACAATTTTTACTTTATCGTAACATTAACAGATTAAAATCTAACCAAATTATAATACAAGTTTGCATTATAAATACAGAATTATTTTGAATTTCAAGTAAACCAAGATGGCGGGCCGTACTTTTCATAAATCTACAGGTTCGGGGGGGGGGGGGGGTTAAAAAAAAAGCCTGCTAAGAAATGTATTTAATAATTACATTTTATATTTTATTACTGTTTTTTTTTTTTAAAAATCATTGCAGAAAAATTAATATTTATAATTTCTTTTTTTTGGATTAACTTATTAATAGAAAAAAATAAATAAATACAATGTTTACAGTTTTTCGCAGCATGCAATCATATCGTGACCATTAAGCACACTTTTCGGAGAGCAGGATCCCATACCTTTGGAAAATAGTCCACTGCGTTACGTTCTGTGCCAGGTATCATTATGACAATTTACTAATAAAACTGCTGAAAAAAAAAAAAACATGTCAAGCGTTGTTAGCCGAGAGGTCAGCGCAGCCGCCTTGCAAGCAAGCAGTTGGTTGCAGATGGTTGTCGCGGGTTCGCCTCCCGTCCGATGCTATGACTTATGGGGAAAAAAAAACATTCTCAATTGAGCCAAAGTATACGACAGTATTAAGAGGTCTCGTCGCTTCCCACATTGAATTTATTCCATTTTTTAAATTTAACAGCCGATTTATTGATTTTGTTTTAATTTAATAATTAACACATTTTCGGTAGATTATACGCGTTCGAAACTGTTTATATATCAAAAATATGGCGTACCATCTTCATTTACTTGAAAACTCACAAGTACCCAAATAATGCAAGAACGTTCTCTATCAACAGCACGGCAAACAATAATTCAATAAGCTTTTAACATAGTATATTCCTTTCAGAAGCGAACAAATATTTAATTTCTAAAAGATTTTAAAACATGATTATATTAAAATAGAATTATTTTATATATACATTTAATAGTATATGTACTTTATAAATTTATTTTTCTACCATTTTACTAATCATCTTATTTAGGGCCATGCTAGTATATGGAGTAA